>JAQIVE010000531.1:0-35697 GCA_034698285.1 Sminthurinus bimaculatus
TTGAGTGCTAGTTTCTTATTTTGTTCTGCAAGATATGAATTTCATCGTTTGGGAGGGTTGCATCACCCTAATGCATACATTGTATACACATCCAGTGCAGCGTACTTTGTATTAACTATGCATGTGTCTCGTACATGAATCGGAAGGATAAAACTGTTGTTCATGAATTCTATACGTATTACATGTTACATTCAATCGTCTTATCCTATCTTGTGTTATGCATACTCGTAAGGTTGAATGTAATTATTATTTAGGGTTATCTGGTCGGTCGAAGAATGAGTGAGTGAATGAGTCGGTAAGCTAAAGTTTAGTAACGAGGAAGGAATAAGACGGTCAACTATCGAATGTATTACAAATACCTGTGTTCAAACAATAACATCGTGGCGATATGTATAAACGCGTAAAGCGAGTACTTGTACAGAGATACAGGCAAAATGAGAGAAAATTTCCAGATAAGGAAATTATGTGAGTTGTCTTGTCTCAACTCATCTCGTTTTCTGTTGACTTACATCGTGCTGCCTAATGTTTGTGTTTTGTTATGATATGTGTGTATTTGGTAGAGTTTTGGTTTACAGTTTTCTTCAATAGTTAACTATATTATCAGTACATTGGTATCCATGTGTAATGTGTAACATTATTGCTTGCTGTATATGTATGTGAAGGAATCCGCGACTGAAGATTGAAAGACATTTCATGTACGTAACTATTGTACATTTGAGTGTACATATAAAGAGAGTATCTACAGATATCTATGTATGTGTACAGAGTACAGACATGGGGAGCGCGTGCTCTCGCTCTACCTTTCGTCCTTCTCCCGTTTACAGATTAATACTCCTTTCCACGAGACGATGAAAAATCCTCGTGATTCTTGATTAATGAATCTTTCACTCATCTTTGACTTGATTCTATCCATTATTTCAGCTGTGTCTTTCTACCTCCATCTTTCATCGGATTCTATCGTTTCATAAAGTGTAGGACCAAAATCCTCTTACATTTTCTCCAGTACATTTCTTTTCTTGGGATGAACACACTTTTAAAACTATAAAACTACATTATGTTATTTATATATATGTTACATAAGGGCAGTTACTAATTAGACAATGATGTGGCACTTTTCTCCATCCGTTTTTAGTTTTCAGTTTTCATCTCCTGTCCAACTTCGCTCAACTGGAATCATAAAGGAGGAAGAAAATCAATCTATCCATCCATCCGTCCAAGTTTAAAAATCCGAAAATTCCTACAAGCTTAAAAATATATTTCGAATTCGAATGCAGAACATTCCACTTCTTATACTTCTAACTGTACATTTTATTGTAAAATATGCCCTCACAACACACCGGTAGCAAATAAAAAAATAAAAATTAAGCTGGAGCTGGAACATTAAATATGCATACATACATACAGGGATATCATATTATATTTATTTGCATGATGAGAATCGTGCAATCTTTTTGTTCAACCCTTGTGAAGCTGAGGCTCAACCTTTACATCGCCACCTTGTCGATTTTTGGGCACTTGTATCGATTACTCAGTAATCACATTCACATACACTTGATTGATGGTACATAAAATACTTAATTATGGATTATGACTATTGGATATCCAAAATACGCACATACCTGTGTGTTATAAACATAAAAACCACAACTTTAGAAATATTACACGTGAATTTCATAATGCCCCTTCTTGGTGGTTTCTTTTATAAGTAGTACATAAATACATAGGATATTGAATCCTCACATGTGACGAGGGATATAATATGTATGTATGTGGAAACAGAAGACAGACAGAAAGGTAAAAGAGACGGAAAAAATCCGTTGGTTACGTTTTTACGTTGGGTAAAATGTAAAATGCAAGGCCTTGCAATGTCTATGTCGTTATACAGTATGCGTGTATGCAGGTGTAATAGCAATATATTTATGAGCAAACACCTGTCCTCGCAGCATTTTCTTTTTCTTCTTTCTCTTGATGGTCGTCGTCTTCTTTTTCTTCTTCTTCTTCTCATGGGTCTTGATTCTTGATGTTGCTGTAATATGGTCGTGAAGAGCAAAGGAGAGAGTAGAACAGGTAGACACACAACGAGTAACTACTTGAACCTTCTCTCTATTGCCATCGTGCCATCAAGATCATCACAAAGACGAGAGGACCAAAATATTTCTATACACACTCAAGATAAGTCACTTACACACTCAGAGATGTGTAAGAATCTGTACATACATATAGCATGTACTGTGTACGTTTTGTATGTACATAACATACATAACACACACTACAAAATTAGCTGGATTACTCTTGGAGGCAGTTACATATGGGCACTTGTCGTACACAAATTATACATGATGTACATATTTATCATATGCATAGCTACATAGTGATGTACAGTATATATCTATACGATCATCATGGGACATGGGACACTTGTGAGCTTGTAAAAGGTAAGAATACAAGTGTAAATATCCCAGTGAGTCGCGTCCCTTTTTACCTCTAAATAAACATAAACTCCTGAAATTTAAATGGATGTATAATGCATACATTTAAAGTAAAGTAAAATCATTTAAATTTACGTCGAATACAAAAAAAAAATAGAGTACAGTCAGTCAAGAAACTATTATTAATTACTGCAGCAAAACGGCAAGTTTTTTTTGTATTTTCATAGCATGTATCTGATTTTTTGGCTAGTGTGATAGTATGACGAATAAATGAGGAGCATATTTCTGGAAGTTCCAGAGCGATTACAAAAGTTGCTGGACTCTGGACAAATTGTGTGACTTATCTAACTGTAGGCTCGTCCTCCCGTGTCATAGCACATACTTACACACACATGTATGTAATATGTATAATGTATACATATTATGGGCATTGGCATAGCCCAGAGTCTCGTGAAGCAGTTAATAGTCGCTCAGCACAGATACGGAACATAACATTCGTAACGCAACGTTAGCCAACAGAGTGATTTGCTATTTGCTAGGAAATCCATTGAGATAAAAATCTTAATGTCTATTTTATTTTCACAGTCTCTTTCTTTTTTCTTTTTTTCCCAACTTTTTTGTCCCTTTGCAGCCTTGCTTGTTTTTTTTGTTTGTCTCTGATGTAATGGGAAGAGTCCAGAGTCCATCTTTAGGTTAGAATGTACATGGTGTTTGGCATTTAGGGAAAAGGAAAAGTGTTGGAAGTTATTTTCCCCAACCATACATACGCATATCAGTACAGAGTACAGAGGCACACAAAAATCGAGTTACTGACTTGAGACTTGGTTTATTTTCTTGTTGAAAGCAGGAAGAAATGCCATGAAAATATGTGCTGTATACTGTATACTGTACTGTACTGTACAGCGGGCAAGATGGATATTCAATTGAGGAATGAGAAGAAGAAGTCAAGTCAAAGACTTTGGGAAAGAAACAAATGATGTGAGTAATTTTTAGTGGAATTATATTATTGTTGGTACATTCAAGTAGTTATCCAGCATCCATCCAGTGTCCATCCATCCAGAGATGTACAGACCACATACACATAAGCACATTTGGACAGCCGTGTGCATCTCTGTGTAGGTTGGCAAAATCAGCAGGTAGTAGATGACTTACGTGAGGTACCCTCACTCGCAGCTCAAAACTGAAAATCAAAGTGCTTTGCCTCCACCACAAGAATATACACATTTGTATATTGTGCATACATATTTCTGTATCCCATACACAAAGAGAAGACCGATAGAGTATATCTATAGTTTTATCTGAGGTAACAGTAAGTTAGTTGAGGGAGAACAAGTAATAATAAATGATGATACAAGGATCAAAACAAGTCACAAGTTACTTCCCATGTAAATACATATACCTATGTATGTACGTGCATGTGTAATGATGACGAGTTCACATGTTCACTTTGACTACCCTCAAGAAGTCTTAGGACTAAGACCAAGATTGAAATTGAGACGATGATGAAGAATGAAGAGGAGAAAGAATAGACCAAGGAGTCATGGGTATGTATGTATGTATTTTCGTATACCTACGGACAAAATGGATACGGGTTTAGGAATGGAAAAGAAAGAAGGAGTATATCCTATTGTATATAATATATTATATATACATTTGGAGGAAGAATGTGTCCCCTACAATGCTCTGGAATTCCGGACCCTTCCTAGAACACTATAATACATTATAATACGGGAACTTACAATAATACTCGTGTAAATTGTACATCGCACAGATAACAACTTGTAGTTACTTCATCAATACGGTCTCTGCCTTTTCTCCCTGCTTGTGTATAGTATATTGTATATGTATAACGATCCATTATATCATTCTATACTATTATAATTACAACAACAATAACCCTCCCATGCACCTATATATATTATATATGTATTTGACTAGAATACATATCACATGTATTATAGCAGGTCCTTCAGCTTATCCTAAATGCAAATTCAAATTACAGTAACAAACTTGCATATTGAATTCATCGTATTTATATGCAAAAAACATGCCCTTTACTGTATCTGCATGTATGCTGTACGTATGCATAGCACACTATCAAAATTCTTCATGCAAATTGCAATTTTCCGTATCTGCTCCTAAATATAAAGAACAGTCCAACCTTTTTCACACATGTATATTGTACTTAAATGCCTACCACTACAATTTCAATTCATACACGAATTTTGCTATTTTAAAGCGTGCAATCGTTAAATCAAAGGGAATTTCCAATGTTTATATCGTATATTATGGCGCAATATACTTGTACTGTACATAATTTAGTGCCTTTGTCTCTCTGGGCATACATTTCTCAATATATAAGTACACCATACGGCAATTATTGTAGAGCTATATGTATCTCTTGTGTTATTACGTATTAATATATACACAAGGGATTCCTTTACAGTAAAGTCCCTGGTGTCTAGTGAAACTATAATATGATGTACGTATGCATGTATGAAGCTGGCATTATAGAGAATTTTTGTAGTTTAAATTGTGCCATATAACGTGTATAGGTAATATAGTGAGAAGAAATTTCCATAGCGAGATGGGGAATAGACATAGAAAAAAGGAAGAAGAGTGTGTGGTAGAATGAAGCAAAAAACAATTGGAACTTCACTAGGCGCAATGCTGTCTAGTAAAACCCTTCGGTAGCATCCCATGTATTTTCAGCCTTCTATGTCTCTCTCTCTTTCTTCTCAATCTTCACTCAACTATACCAGCCTTGCATCGAAATCCATACAAACACACACATGTAGATTGTTTTGTAGATATACGTTAGCTTATGGGCCCTGTACAAACTTAACTACAGCTTGCCATACATTTTGAATCTTGAGAAGCCGAGACGGACTGACGGAGAGGAAGGAGAAGAAATATATCCCGAGAGGCGAACACATACATATGTATGTACTTATACCTATTACCTATCTAGTCGTAGAATAATACATAGGAATCCACTATTATTTTCATCCTTACTCCCTGGTCCATATTCCCTAAGGATATACGTAGTTTTGTAGTCACACATTTTACACGTAACATGTAACGAGGCACTTGTGGCAATTATAAAGTACTGTACACTGCACTCTCTAAATGATTACCATCGTCATCGTCCTCCTCTTGTTCATTACATTATGCAGCGTTATGCGTTTCGAATGAGCTTGCATCTTTCATATAAAGATATATACATTATACATATACATGCCGTATACAAGTAAGTGTGTAAAATAACTGTTAATTTTATATTTTTGATAATTAGCAATTGATTGGTTGATTTTCAGTTTTTTACTATATTTACTGTCCATTCGGTGAGGAATTTTTTTATGGGGAAAATATTTATACATCTTGTATATTCAAATTAAGGGATGAGTTTAATCGATGGAAAAACAATTAATCCTGCTGAGTTTACGTATATGGAATGTAGAATGAGAATGAGACTCATGTTTAATTGATTTGCATTTAATATTTAAAGCTAATAACCATCAAGCATATGGAACGAATCGAGTGACTTCCAATAAATTAGTGAACAATAATAATGATAGAAGTAAAATTGATACGGCTACGGTTGACAATTTGGCGTGGCACATGGCTTGTGCTACGAAATTTCAACCTTCTTATTACCATTGTACATACTATTTCATACTGTTTTAGTGTAAGCTTTTACAACAGTCCGATTCGGGGATTTGGATTCGTTTCCATGTTTGTATAAATAAGCATTTTACTTTTCTTGACAGCAAATGAATTACGACTTGGCCCGTTTCTCGCATCTTCTTAAGTTTAAACTCAGGAATTATCATTAAAATGCTCCGTTTAATTCCTAGAAGATCATTTATCAGGATTCAGAAAAGGAAGGCTACAACAGGCTTAATAAACAAAGGGTATGAAACCATGGATATGGTATGTATATTTAGATACATGCACATGCACACAAATCATCTAAGCACCGAATGATCTGAAATCCAAAGCTTCCATCTTTTATTTTAATATCGAAAGACCCTTTCCCGAGATAAACGCCGCTCTGCATATAAATTGCAAGTTCATACATAGCATAGGTAAATACAATGTAAATGTCATTTGATTTTGAGCTGAAGTCTAAAGTCCAATTTAACCTAGAAATCAGGAATGTGTGTGAATACAAATTCAACACTCCGTCATAAATGCATGCATTAATAGACAAAAAGTTTCATACATTATTTTTAAACAATGCGATACATGCTCCAATGGTACATACATGTAATTGTTTCGATATGGATTTTGTCCATGTGCACACACTACATAAGCCATCAATATCATTATTCAATGTTCATGTATACATATCGTCCATACAGATTAAATCGGCTCAGTCAGTTGCTTTGCATCAAATGGAAGGGGGTAAGGCTTAAATCTAATCGGCAGTTGATGAAAAAGTGAAAAGTTTTGTTTCTTTCTAACATGTAAGTTGTAAGTCTTGCACAACTGCAACAGTGTAACAGCAAAACAGTGTGGGTAACTTGCAGTACATGCATAGTATTGTACCTTATGTAAGTATAAAATGTCCGTGAAACTTTTGCAAGTAACCGATTACAGACAAATGAAAATTAATGCAGCTTAAAGCTTCATAGGCACATATAGGCACGCAACAGAGAAGACCAGTGCACAATGTGACGTAATAAATGACTCAAGAATGACTGTGCACACACATTGCATCTGGATTATCCTTTTCTCTTTATATTACGTTCTCTTTCTGTTGTTGCCTCCTGGAACATTAACAAGCACATTATTATTTTATCCTTCTCACTTGGAATCAACTTACTTATTAAATCCAAATTAACTGTCATGAATGACTCCTTGTTAGTGAATTGAGTGGAGTGAGCTATCTTTTTTATCATGGATCATTTTTATCAATCTAAATAAATCTAGTCAGTATCGACGTCTGGTAAAAAATGCAGAAATTGTTAGGCACTTCCTTTTTTAACATGATATAACTGATCTGATTAATTAATTTTAAACTTGTAGCTAGTATTTAAAAGTAAAATTGTAATAGTAGGTTTACCTTTTCAGACGTTAAATACAAATAAACTTGAGTAAACTTGAGACTCTCAGTGCAAACCGAGAAAGGAAAAAATTTGCATTGAGGAAAAGCTCTCGTGCAGTGTGTATTCCTGCGTATGTATTTGTGGCATGCACACAGTATGTATGTAAATGTAGATAAAGATGTCTTCGGCAGGGTTTATTAGTGCACAATATATTATGTTTACAGTTTACACAAGAAGGCTTCTTCTCTCCACTCTTAGTATCGCATCGCCACAAACATGTACATTACACATGGGGCATGTACTTACATGATGAAGAGAGCAATGCGAGGAAAAAACTGGGGTACAAGTGTACGAGTGCAAACAGTTAAATAATGTTTATTTAATTGTTAGCTTCAGAGCTCATTAACATCAGCAGAGTGTGTACAGGGGAGCGTAATATATGTCCAACAGTCAAATGAACAAGTACAAGCATTTTTACTTGTAGATATTTGTACTCTTGATGCCTGATGCGCCTTCCTCATTTCTTTAACAGCGAGGCAACTTGGTGCAGTGTGTATAATGTACAAAGTTGAGACTTGGAAGTTCGACCAAAGTTAAAAGTGAAGACTTGAGAGAAAAAGAAAGAAGAGAGTTTTCTGCATGTCAAGTCGTTTATTTTCTTTTTCTCTCTCTCTCCTCCACCTCTCAACAACATCACATTATATTTACTCCCCACAGTTTATCTAGTGTACATACACACATACTTTTATGGTATCCATGTATAATAATACTCAAATTCATTCTATATTTTCCTCGTTCTTTCTTGAATTGTCGATATATTATGCATACATATGTACATGTACATATTGTGCACACAGGATGATATGATCTTCCCTACAATAAAAAACACATCCCATCAGTACCCAGATCCAGATCCATAAAATCTCCTTCAGAACATTGTTGACTGTTATTATTTACCCAAATAATATATTTCAATTTTATTTATACAACATAATATTAATGTATGATGTACCAGCACGCTTCCCGTTTTGGCACCAGTCTCGCATTTTGGTGGCCAAAAAGTCTTTCGAGTCTAATTTGATCATTTGAAAGAAAATGTTCATCACAAAAATATGTTCTGCAAACATACACTATGAGGACGTCATGTCAGAGATCAATTTAAATGTAAATAGTATAAAATCTCCATTTAAAAAACACGATAGCATGCAGTATTTGAGACAGAAAACGATAAAATTTGCTGTAGACTGGAGATTCCTTTTTGTCCTGTATTTCCTTGCCTTATCTTGGAACGTCGAAACTGAAAGCGTGGAAAAATTCTTAAAAATACATAATACATAGTAAAGAAACAACAAAACGTTTTCTCATCTTACCTTTCCCTGTTCTTGACATGGGGCTGTGAGTTGTGAATGTTGAGTGTCGTACATTGTACATATGTGTGTAATTTAATCCAGCACACAAGTTCACACAATAATTAGGGTTCTAGTTAACATTATTTTGACAGGTTTGGGACGAGTGTGTGTTTCCCTATGCTATTTAAATTCTGCAACACAATGAGCTGTATACATACATCTATGCGATAAGTTACATGTTAATTCCATATGTTCATAATTGAAGAGAAAAGTGATGAATAGAAATTATTGTAAAGCGACCATTTATGAATGAAAATGATTCGATATGCTCCATTCCAGTATTTACATTGACACCACAATATGTCCCTTTCTTTCTCTTTTGTAAATGGTCGTTTCTCTACCCTTCTGATGACATTAGTTAAGTACGTTCGCATGTTAATAAATATCACAATATATTTGGGAGAAAAAAAATTCATAATATGATACGACGAAGATTCGAATTACGTTTTTTCCCTTCACCTTCATTTCACTTTAAACTAAAACACGTGAGACGAATAAAACACAAAATGGGGTAAAGACTTCATGTGTATATACATACATAGAAATGTTTGAAAAGTGAAACGGAAAATGTAACAATATTTGTATCACTGTAATAATTGACATGTATTGTCAACTTTTTTAACGTATTGTATGTACCCTTTTTCGTTTTCTTGAAGCGCCTTGTAAATTCAGAAATCAGATTACATATTTTGCGGATAAACTCATTATGTATGGTATGGTTATTAAAGTATTATGGATTATTATCGCAAATTAATGTGAATACGGTTAAAATTAGCTCTTTATTATCCAGACAAAAACGAGTTAAACAAGAGCCGATAAATTGTAAATTGGGACTTTGACAAGTTAACCAGAATTTTTTATTACGTCCCTTTCTTTGTACAATGCTGCGGATAAAAAAGGCTGAATGAGCTCATTTTCCTACAACAATGTACTTGGTTAATTTTGTGATTAGGAGACTTGATGATTCATAATGAACGTGAAATGAGAAATAGAAAAGGTAGGTTGGTAAGTAGGTAGGTATCTGTATCTAGTATCTATACATATACATAGGTACAGTGCTACACATGGAAGTTGACTGCTGATGGGGTTATGTGTGTACATCAAGCTTTAATAACAGGTAATGGCCCTTCCTTTGTGTACATGAGGTAATAACGTCATCTGGGCTGGAGAACGAGGGACAGAGGACTCGAAGGCGGCCGATCTATTTGCACGGCTTTCACATACATAGGTACATACTACATACATTCAACTGCTCCATGATCTTCAGTTGTACCATGTAATGCTGAACGAATATGAGTTTCTCTTTGAGGTTTACTACTCTGTGCGATGATCCAAATCAAGATGCAAACGAAAAGTAAATCAAATATGCAGTAGTAGAGCTGGTGATGATGCAGGTGGTGATTTTAACGATTTTGACGATCCCTTACTGCCTGTTGATGACGACGCTGTCTTTCGGGTGGATAATTAGTAGTTCCTCAAAGAGGTCCTTGATCATTTCATGAACCATCAATGGACGATTATTGTGAAAAGAAAATTTGTTATGTTCCACTCGTTTCCTCGCTTTGCTCCTGCTCTTCCTCTCTTCTTTCTTTTCTCTCTTTGCTCTTTCTCTGCTCCTCTTTCTCTCTCTCTCACTCATAGATATACACATATCTGCTAGTTAAAGTACCAATAGAGCTCAAAGAAAAACAACATATCCGTTTTCAGACATTTCAACCAAATGACATGAACAAATACTGCTGCTATGCAATGTATTTTGTAGTAACTGTCAAGTCAAGTGATTGCCAACATCCAACTCTAACATTCAACTTCCATTCCGTTTTCAGTTTAGTTATGCATTCGATTTCTCTTCCTTTTCCTCTGTCTTCTTTTTCATATCCTCTCTCCTATTCTACCCTGCTTTCAGATCATATTGAAAAAAAAATTAAACAGCCTTTGCCTATCAAAACTTGACTGTGTTTGAAACTGACAGGTTAGTAGATCTATTTCTCTCTTATTTCTTCTTCCTCCTACCCTTTGCATTTCTCTCTCTCTCTCTATTGATGTCGATATGTCTGTCTTCCCTCTTCCTTTTATTCCTCCCACCACTGAAAGTTTGAAAGTCCAAATAATATACATGTGTTATGCCTACGCACTTCATCCCATTTTTTCGTTCTCTTTCACAGCCATTCATTCAGTCAACAATGCAAAAACAAAATAAAATGTAGTAGCAGTCGTATGTGTAAGAAAACGTTCAGAAATAGAAAATGTACAACAAAAAATAATGGTGAAAAATATTTATAACGGGATTCATGGAATTCTCATTTTCTCACGTAAACTAAAACACAATTACACTCATATGTATGACGGTGAACATTGGGAAAGTCAATATAAAATGATGATGATCGCCTGTGCAAATACATATTATACGGAATACAGAAACTTGTTTTCTTAACTTTCACTATTACTGCACAAACACGAACTGCGAAAGTTAAAGAAAGCTTTTTATTTTTGATGCATGGTGGGACTTTTATGCAATAAAAAATAAGATGCAAAAATAAAATAAACGCTAAACAGTAGTGATTTTTTCAGCATTCTTTTAACGAGACAACGTGAAAGTTTATGTTTTTTCTTTTTTCTTTCCCCAACTCTCCTTGTTTTGAGTTGAGATTCATTTCATTCATACAGTGAAACATACGCACATGTACACAATAATAATAATATAATATATTATACTCAAATACACACACTATGTATAACTAACTTCTAATTAATAACTTCTTTCTCTGTACATATAATATACTCTTATTTGCTAGTTAATATATATTATATAATAATATATATTTATTTATAGGCAATATATATGTGATCAATGAATATAATCATCACCATCTTCATGCTCAATAGTCGTCGTCAGTAAATATCAATTTGTAATATAACATTCTAATAATGAACTATAATAAAAAATAATAATACTAGAGTTATTATAGTTTTTATATTCCTTCTTGTTATACAACATAATATCATATCATATCATACAAAAAAAAACAAATTTCTATCTACGTAATATCGATCGCCTTTTTATTTAAAACTAATCATTATGTCAATCAATCTATCAATCATGTTTAAATAATTGACATTGTTTTGTACAATAATTTTTCTCTGGTGCCCGTTTTTAGTTTGGAGTCAGAAGGAAGAGGAGGAGCGGTGAAGGGCAATAACAGAATATGTATTGCTATCTTCCTTTGTGTTATTTATATGTATGTATATTGAAGTGTGTTTAAATAATGCGTAAGTAATAGATAGTTTGTCGTACTGTTCATAAACAGTAATGGTTCATTTCTATTTCCAATCGGGATTTCATTTTTTAAGAGATTCAAGTTACCGGCCAATGTGTCCGTTGTTGTTCAGCACTCATAGCAACTAAAACTGTAACATATTTATTTTGAACTTCCGGTTAAGAACTTCCGGTTTTGAATTTTTTACCTCTCGTTGATCAATCGGCATGTTGGCAAATAACTACATGTGTACACGGATTCTGACTTCTGACCAATAAATATACCAAATGATTAATAGTAAACAATGTTTTTGGTTCTGGCAAGGTAAAAATTAAAATGTCTCGCTAAAAACTAAAATTCCCGATTGGAAACATTGGAAACGGCTCATTATAGTACACGAATCATAAGTACTTCTATTGTATTATAGAAAAAAATTCACTAGAATAATAATTAACATTAATAATAATGGAGATTCGTAATATTTTATAAGCAATACTCTGTAATGTAGCTTCAAAATGTCGCTTTTTGGTTCCAATTTCTATGCACATAAAAACACCAGTCAATACTAATGAATAATAATTTCCTGGCGTTATTCTAGTTCGTGAACCTGGAACCAAAATGTAATCATACTATTGTTTATACAATCACTAATGCTAATTAACTAATAATGAATATCCTAATTCTGTGGTCATTTGATTTAGCTTGTTGAAATTAAAGAACTAGTTCAACGAGATTTTAACGTATTCCAATATTATAGAGTAATAATAATCAATGCCATAATATAATCATTATTTTTACCGTGATTTTATATTTCTATATGTATAATGTATAAACACTGTACTGAGTTGCCTTTGCCCTACTTATAAATGTAATAAGTACGATTTGAAGTATGTTATTTTTTAAGTGTACGTTCTCTCAGGAGGAGCTGCAAGAATTTAATTGGTTTGGTTTAAAAATGTGACTGATGAAAGGACTTGAATATATTTGTAAAGATTGTAATATTGTAAGGTTTATGTATGTATATATTATGTATATAATACATATGAAAGAAAGAGGAACTCTACCCAATTCGATTTGACCCCTTCATTTGATTGGGGCACCAATAATATGTAATGTGCATGTCGTGGCCTACAAGCAAAGTTGAGCCTTGTATGGCAATCCCGTTTGAACTGGACTGACACACAAGACACGGGTTAACCAATTTTAATCGGACTGGTCCACAAGCTTGTGGGTTAACTTTCTTACAGGCCACGACATAGACACATATTATAATATAATAAGTCCTATAAAAGTAAGAGGAGGTCACCTTATGTTTATTTTCCCTCTTGTACTTGAAGATTAGATTACTAGAAAGCTGCAGTAGTCATGTGATGATGGTGAATGGGCGAATTGGTGGATGGGGGTGTGGGTATGCTTTCTTCCTTGTAACCTGACTGACTGCATACGTACCATTCGGATAGATTATTTTGTTGTTGGGCGGCTGCCATACTAAATAAGTGATGATTAGAGGGATGGTGAACATGAGGATGATGATGGTGATGAGGATGGAGGGACGTTTGCGTTTGTAAATTTGTTTGAAGAAGTCCGTTCGGTGGAATTCCTGAGACCAAATTTTGTTGATTTTGTTGTTGTTGTTGATGTTGATTCTGTTGAAGTTGAGCTTGTTGTTGCTGTTGCTGCTGGTGTTGATTTTGCTGCTGTTGCTGCTGAGATTGAACGTGTTGTTGTTGAGATTGTTGTTGGAGATGATTTGGTATTGGTAGATTTGGTAAAATAGTATTAGGTGAGCTTTGATGAATTACACTATGATTGTTGCCATTTTGCGGGGAAGTGGCGGGATTACTCCCATGGCGAGGGGAGGAAGGAGATGAGGAATTTTCAGAGTCATATGGAGAATTTGACGGTGGCGGTGACTTTCCGTGAACCTTCATATGCTTCCGTAGAGAACTTGGGTGTGTGTAACTCTTGTCACAACCTCTTATCTACACGAAAAGGAAAAAACAATCACAACTAGATAAAATAACTTGTCAACACATTTATGTAAACATGATCAAATAAAACGAAAAGTGCGGAAATCGAAACGGCTTTTATCAAATACAACCCTTAATAATACATAAACCCTTTCTACGTTATGAGGAAGGCTTTCTCTAACCAGTAAATTCCTTTACAAGTGTTGTATAAGGGTGAAGCATGATTTTTTTCTATTCCCTACTTGTAAATTCATGCACATGACAACATGTCTCCTCGCTATCGTTAAGCCTTCAAGATTAGTACACATGCTGTACAACTAAATACTGGACAAGTGTCCCGCCCTGTCCAGACTACACGTCGTATTACATGACTCATTTGGATCCCTTTTATACATTCTCAAAACTCATATTCTAGCCAATATGTTTCTCTCATATGAAGCATGAAATGAAATCTTTGGCCGCTTGATAGACAATTATGTGTCATAATAAAAATAGTAAAAGTATGAATATACCTTGCAGTTGTACGGCTTATCCGAAGTGTGAACATGTGAGTGTTTCTTTCTATCGGAACTGTTAGCTACAAAGAATCAAATAAAAGTTTCATTAGATATAAAACACTAAATACGGTGTTTATTCTACGAAAATGCACAATGATTAGTTAAATGGATATCAATTTATAAAAAAATGAACAAATTAACGTACCGAATCTTCGATCACAGCCCTGGTATTCACAGCGGAAAGGCTTCTCACCTATTACGAAAAAAAACAAAACCCAAGAATTAGTTAAAACAGAAAAAACTTGCAACTGTAAAATTAAAAAATAATCTCAAAAATATAAAAATACTGGTGATAGGATCTTTTTTAAGAATCATCTTTAGGTACTTGTATACAGCATCGTTAATATGAAGGAGACAAAACAACCAAAAATATGCAGAATATGCCGATACTGTTTATCAGCAATAAGGCAGATTTCAGGAGTATAACTACGGTGAACTGTGTAAGTCCAGTCGACTCTGATGCATAAAAAAACAACCCATGAACAAGAATAAGGAGTAAAGACCAAAGCAATAAGAGAAACCAGAATCCATGATGATTTATGTTCTTTGAAACCTATGGTATGTGCATATACATACAGCAAGCTTATACTTACATTGGTATGCGACGTCATATTTGATATTCAGTATTACAAATGTATTGCGTATGTGGCAGGATTGAGCGCCAAAGAAACTTGCCATATCCACAATCCACAACATACTAAATGTCCAGTGAAGTGAAGCAGTTAGGTTGAGAACTTTTATGAACTACTGGCATTCTTTTTGCATGCTGTTCATTCCCTTTTTATATCCCCTATATACATATAAGCGTACATAATGTTTATGTTCATATGTTGTCTGTAAGAACGTATATACAAAGAAAAGGCCAAAGGGAAAAACATAAAGTGGAAGAACGAAAGAAAAAGAGAAGGAGCAACCATTTTTTGGGGAAGAAAATGTAAAAACTGCTGATGTGGATTTGTAAAAAGAGGGATATACGCATAAACACGTCTATGTAGGTACTTCCTCACCGTTTAATTTTTCTAACATTGGAACATCATACATACAAACTACAAACATCCATATGCATGAGTACATACATACATTTCTTATTTTATTCATAACTTTAAACTACTTCTCAAGAAAAAAAGTGTAACTCTCGTTTCTGTAACTATGCATAATAATGCTACTAATGTCTGTTATTCATTTTCATTTATGTGTGTAGTGTGTGTACAGTGTACAGTGTACAGTGGAGACGCTCTCTCACATAAGGCAAGACAACCAACAATTCACATTAAAATCCAATATGTATTGGAGGAGTCTAGTGAGAAGGATGAAGGATAGAATGAAGAATACAAAGGGTCTTCAAGGGTCACTTTTTTCTCAGAATATATTTTAAAGGAATAGTCTTTGGATGATATAATGTACATGTTTGTGCTTCATGCTCAAGCACCCTTCTCTCACTATGTCTAAGGAAAAGAAATGATTATTCCCTCTATTCGCTCTCACACTCCCATTGTCATTCTCTTCTGGACAACAAAGTCGTCTTGATCGTTGTTACAACAACGTCGACGACAACGACGACGACGACGGAAAATACCAACACGACCAAGACTACCCAAAAAAAATCAAAGCCATGATGAACAACAAGAAAAAAACGATCCTCAAACATGAGCTCTTACATTTGGGTACATATCAAATTTGTTGAGAGTTCATTACGTTGTGATTCTCCATGAGACAAACTCTCTTTTTCTCCTCCTCAAAGAGATCCAAAGATGAAGTTCATCAAAGACAAAATATAGTTTACTCGAAATGGTTTTTGGGATACTCTCACACACTTTTGTGTATCATTTTAACTAGGACAGCAACATTAAATATTGTGGAGAGAGAGAGAGAGAGAGAAAGAGAGAGATTCCCGCTCTCTGGTCTCGGTAATTTTTCTCTCTTTTCATGTCATCAGCAGACTGCAGACACAGAAGTTTATACAATTCAAAGTAACCTTCTTCTCCTTGCTCTCTTCCTCTTTTTGAACTATATGGAAAAAGAACCAAAAAGAATGAAAGAAGGAGAAATAATCATTTATCTTTATTTCAAGTTTTCTTCTTCTTCTCTATGAAATCAAATTAAGTTAAGGTGAGGTATTTTTTGCAGGTTCAAAAACTACACGAATGGCCACGACAAAATATGCTTAGCCTGTTAGACCAAGAAAGGGCTTCCGCAATGATTATGGATTTCCAAATGATACAAGTTTACAAAAATTAACTCCTCAACAACATTCTTAACATTCAACATAGACAAAGTATCATAAAGGCTTAACCAAACAGCTGTATCTTGTTTTTTATGCCCCTCTCCCTCTTTCTCTTTCATCTAATGAAGAAAAGTGGGCAACAAAATAATAGCATAATGTGCACAACAAAATTTATTAAGTCAGCGCATCATCTATATATTATGTACATGTTATTATTTCTTAATACATTTATAAATAATACATAATATATTCTGTAAGAACACTCTAATGAGAGGAATTACCCTCTCAATAACTCTTTATATGCATGCATATAAAGAGTCCCAAATGACAACAGCATGTGCACGATTATAAGACGTTCAGCTGACAGGTAAAGCGGAGGTCATGTTTCTCTTCCCAATGTACATATTACAAATTGTACATTGTACACTGTACACTCTACTACTACTTCATCTCTCCTTTATTCACCTTCTCCAAAACAAAAAGCAAAATGATGACGATGAGCAAGAATCGATCTGTATTTTTCCTTGCGTTCGTTTGTGTTCTTTTTTGAGGGTGAAAAAAAAATTTGAAACATTTCTTCCAGTACCAGAGTATCACAAATGTAAAAAGTATACACTATACAGTATATACATACCACCAAGTCCAGGTGAAAAAAGAGAGAAAAAAGATCATAAATTAAGTGAAGGGTGCCTTTGTCTATTTTCACTAATTTGTTGCGTTACGTACCGTTCGTTCGCTCATCTTACTCTGAGAGAGAGTGCTCAACTTCTTTTCCTTAATATGTACTTCCTAGATATACATACATGTACTTTTTTTCTATACGGTGTACAGTATGTTCTGTTTTATAAGTTTGGAAGTTGGAAAAAACTGTATAGAATCCACAAACTACTGGTTCCAAAAGTTGGAAAAACTTTGAACATTCATCCATATCGACGTTTATATTATTATGTAATACCTATTATGTAATAATATGGATAGACGAAAGCAGCACGAACGGGTAACTTTTTACTAGAAAAGTTTCACATAATATGTATGTATACATACATACACACGAGAGACCAGAGGCAGACAGCAGTATCAGCAGCCTGACTGATAGACAGACCTAGGACTGACTGAACTGAACTCAGCTCAGCTCAGCTCAACTTGTGGGAGAGATCAATAGGGTAAGAAACGAAACTGAAAACTGTGAAATTGTACGTCTGAGTCAGTCATTTTGAGACCTCTTTTAACTCTATATTTATTTCCATCCTTCTAACCACATATTTTTCTCGTCTCCCATTTCATTCTATTTATTGTACAACTGTACAAATGGGAGACAAGAGACTGAAACTAGAAATGGTCTCAATATATCTATTAATTTAAAATGAAAACGCAAAAAAATGAGGGTACAGTAAAGAAGTATTTAGTGATCATTACTGCTGTGGCTATTGTAACTGAAGAAAAATGTCCAGGGGAGAAATTTTCTTAACCTTCCTTACATTAATTTTCTTGTGTCCAGTCCTGTAGTTTTATCCCCATTTTTTCAAGACATGGAAACACAAAGTATCAAATAATGTGTGTAACAAATAAACATTTAGCTTAAAAAACGTGAGCTTTTTATAAGGCAGGAGATTGACGTTTCAGAGACGAAAAAGACAGAGAAAGAGGGGGATAATGAGAAGAGAAGTACTTGAAAAGGGGGTCGGAAAGCTAATGGGGTAATTACACAAAGGGCTGTACTCGGGGTTGGCTCTGTTGATTTGATAATTTTAGGTTACATGCGATATCCAATTACTCTCACACATACACCATCCACTCATACACTGTGTACACTCCTGCCTCTAATTAACTCTATTTTCTGTTTACCTACTATTCATAGAGACACCGAGTCGGAGTTGAAATAAATATATCTATTATTTGAGTCGTCTTTTGCTTCTCCCAGTAAATTTGTTTACATCTTCCCTTATTATCTAATGCTTTCCAATTCCCACGCCTCTTTCAATGTAAAATGCAACGTTTTGCAGAAATGAAGAACGATTCCTCATTGTGTGTGTTCTCAAAAGTATATTTTTCTATTGAAAATTTAACAAACGTCAAAAGGCTTTCAAGTTTCAAGGTATGGAAATTTTCATCAGATTTGATTTCCAAGAAAGTACAAATGTAGCAATAGTTCTATCTTGAAATGAGCCATCAATATCATATAAAATGTATATATTAAGCCTAGTAAAAACACGTGGACAACCTCCACACTGCTTAATGGATAGATAGTAAGTGTCCTTAGTTTTATTTCCTATCCGTCAACGTTTTCTGCAGCACAGAGACAAGCAGGCAGGAGTTGTAAAAATAACAATGAGACCCACAGTAAGTTTTTCCACCCTGGGACCCGGACAACACTGTGAGGATTACAAAACAGGAAGAATTGGGTGGTCGGTTTTAAATTAGTTTAGTTAATAGTCCTTCAATAGAAGAACAAATAATACAGAAGAAGATGAACAAGAACCACCTACTAACTATATACAAACACAGTCGCCATAAAAATTTACACACGCTTTCCACATTCTATACTGTATGCAAGTACACAATATGCATAGTATATTATATCAAGGTAAAAAGAAAGTATATTGAAATCACGGCAGTGTCAATTGAAATAGGATCACATTTAATTTACAATTTTATATAATGCATACAATACAGTACTAACAACAACAAGAAGAGGCAAAGCAACCATCAACCAGTCCGTCATTTGCCTATTCATTCATTCAAACATTCATACTTTTGCTTTGTCAAATTACAGCTAAATGCTCCAATACTCATCATAATTTAGAGGCAATATTTTCTCGCCTATTAAAGATAAATGTCGTGACTTTTCCATACTCCAAATACTCAACACTAACACTACCAGGAATGTAAGCTACATAATGCAAAAGTCAAAAGTCACAACTTTTGACTTTTCCTTGCTCGTCTTGTTACACTTTTATAAAGTCTCACTAAATCAACACTCGACGTTTTTACAAGGGACTTTATATGAAAGGATGTTTTCTCTCTCTCTTTCTGTGCCCCTCTCGAGATTTTATTTTATATATACAAACAATAAGACATGGCCAATAAACCTCCCTAGAAGACATTCCCTTGGTCATTTGTGTTCTCTGTGACACTCACACCACTCATAACCAATCATCCCCAGCAGGAGAGCAACAGAGCAGCAGACCTCTAGTTTATACCCTTATTTATTGAACCTCAACAGTTCAACTCAGTTTCTTATACTCTCCTTGATTTTGTACCAAAATACGTGTACACATACATACACGCTTCTAGGTATGCTGTAGACGTAAGTGTACGTCGATAGTAAAATATTATCGCCTATACCAAAAATACAACCGTAATTCTCTTGCTTCCATTCTTCATTCTCAATTCTCAAGTGCCCGTTTATATTTTTTTTCCTCTAAATTTTCACAGAGTGAGCCTCAAATCTTGTAAAATATTACATGATGATGAACACCTTTCCTCCATTTTGCCTATTATTAATATTTTCTTTGGATCCTCGCAAAAGGCCAATGAATACAAAAAGGTAGGTCTTTAGGTTCCCTTTGCCTTACCTACAGCACGTGTGCGAAATCTAACACTTTTATATATAGTTCATCACTTACAAGGCCCGGCTTCGAATGCGCTTGTGTCTATGAATGATTTAACATCTTCCATCTTTCCCCATTTAATCCCAAGTCTTTCGCATCTTGGGCGGTCCTCTCTGTTTTGTCCTGTCTTTGATGAACAGTCAAAGTCAATACATGCAGGCAGGTAAACACTATAGCACAGTATATAATCTTTCGCTTTACTCGTGCTGTTCCCAAACAAAAAAGGAGAGAAAAATCCTTACTACTATAACAATATAATGTAAAGTACATATATACGAATTCTTCAATGTTCAAAAGTCAAGCTTGATTTTTACACGACATTCAATTTCGCGTACGTAATTTGAAAAACTGGACTCCCCGCAATCACCTAATTTTATTTTAATAATACCCTTTTAGTTTTTTTGAATAAATAATACACCTGAATGTGATGAAACTCTCTCAACTCCGACTCGTATTTATATATGTATGTATATACCGATTACAGATAGATGAGAGACTATCAGAAATTCATCAAATATCAAATATTCTATGCAATCAACATGAATAGACACACAAATTTCCCTCTCCCTCTCACACACATAAACAACTAAACATTCCGCCATCCACAACCAACAACACCACCGCCTTTTTCTTCCTGATCAACGTTTTATTATAATATACATAATTTTAATTTAATGGTAGACACATCAAAATATCAAATTTTTTTTATTTCTCTCTTTCTCTCAAACATAGGGAGTGAAAAAACGTGAAATATTATGGCAACCAAATCAACAAGAAGGTGAAGTAGAAATCACACTATTTTCTCTGCATGTACTACTCTGTGTAGCCCTCAACCCTCAAGTTATATTATACAGTTGAAGCTGTCAAACAACAAACTGGCTTGATGCTTGATATGAAGTGCATCATCCATCCATCCATCCCTTTATCATTAAAATCATGCCGTGTTTTTATGCACGAATTATAAAAAATAGTTTAAAAGAAGACGAGAACAAAATCCGTTTCTCTTTTTAATCATTTTTATTATAATATTTTACCATACTAGAGCACTCAAACACAATATTTAAATTTGAAAACATACACCTATTGAACTTGATAGGTTCTTCTTTTCCCGACAATAATGAAATGTATTATTATCGATAAGTGGTAGTTTTTATAGCGAAGCGAAAAAAAAACAATTTAATTTTTGATTTTAATAAAATTGGTCTCCTTAATAATTTCTTCCCTTTTACACGCTCCACAAAATACTATGAAGTTTCTTTAATATAAAGTACACTCATGTACAACTACCTCATTTTCATTCCTGCACACCTATCACACCTTTTGACATGCACATATGATAGGACGATCATGATGATTATGATAGGACGAGCATGATGATAATGATAGGCAAACCAAAACCAACCAAACATGCATGAAATGAGAGAATACATGGAAATAGAGAATGAAGAAGGAATTACACATTTAAAGTTATTGCACCTAAAGAGTACTTTCTAAAAGAACCATAACAGATAACAGAGCTCATTTTCCATCTACTTTGACACTTCAAAAATTCTCCTAGTGACTTATACTAGATACTCTGTTCATTTCTCACATATAATAACGTTAACGCTA
The DNA here is from genome assembly GCA_034698285.1 of Sminthurinus bimaculatus. Lineage (NCBI taxonomy): Eukaryota > Metazoa > Arthropoda > Collembola > Symphypleona > Katiannidae > Sminthurinus > Sminthurinus bimaculatus. The sequence continues at coordinate 22,120 of JAQIVE010000531.1, forward strand.
ACGATAATGTATAACAAACTATACGCTACCGATATCTTTACACGCCTGGCGTTACATAAGAAGCATTTAACACATTAACTCAAGTTCTACGAATTCTATCACAGCTTCACACGTATTACATAAACATTTTCCTCTTGATGTCGGTTCCGTCGTCATCGTCGTCGTTCCGCCTCTTTAAAGTTTAAAGATGAGTTGTTTCAACAAAGTAATTAGCTGAAAGCTATAATTTATAACATTTTAATTTAAATGGCCTCCTCGAATGAATAATGAATGAATAAAGGAACGACCCGAGGAACGGTGAATGAGAAAGAGAGGAAGGACGAAAGAACTAGAATCGAGAATTAGGATGAGGTACCAACCAGCAGAAGCCCAAAAGGACGAAGAGGAAGCATACTACAATACAATACGATTCTTCATCATGGTAGAGCTTATTCGCACAACTCCGCCTCCTGCGGCTAAGCAGGCGTATATGTGCATTTTCTATCACATCATACGGATATTAAATGTGTATATGCATGTAGATACATGCTCACTCGTATACATGTGCACACTTTAACCAAATGTAATTATAGCCATATTAGAGTAGATAAATTTTCACACGAAATATATTATAAACGTATCTAGAGGATTTCTCCTTTTTCTCCGCTCTACTATGTCTTGTGTGTTGTTGTATTGTATCGTAATATTACTACTGCGAGAACAAATTCAAATTGCTGAAAATTTCGGTCATATATTTTATTTGGGAGTTAAAACTAAATCCCTCTTCCTTCCTTCCTTTCTTCATTCATTCAATGCTGCATCTCTATGTAAAACTTAATCACAACACATACGAAACTCACAACTAAAGATTCAAATTCATACTCCATCCATTTGCGAAGCAAAGCTCGTTTTACCATTATTAAATATTATTAAACCCAGAGTCAAAGCCTCCCTCCTTCCCTCCATTTCCCTTTTATACAAACTTTCTACAAGACGACGCCGAAGGAGAAAGAAGAACACAAAACCGGGAGAATGTAGAAACCAAAACTCAATTCTATATTTTATGTGTGTTTTTGAGAGAAAGAAAAAGCGTGTGTGTATGTGTGCTTAGTGCTTACTGCCTGCGACCAATACGGGTAGGAACGGGAATAAAACGACTCGGTGGAAGGAAGTCACAGGCAAGATCAATAATCAGAGGAAGGAGAAGGCAGCAGCGCAGGCAGGTATATAGTTTGTAAAGGGAAGCCTTGTACTATAGATATAGCAGCGATGTGTATAGTATATAGTATTGCTAGTGGTTGGCAGCGGGTAATTATCATTGGGTTCACTTTATGTATATACATATCTACAGATATAACTAAGTTTAAGCCTGCCTCATGTCTACCTCGGTGGTTGATTTTGAGTGTGAGCAAATCCAACACCAAACCAAAAACCTACATCTTGATAGAAAGAAAACGGTAATAAAAAAAGTTCTAGTGAAAAAGAGCATGTAACAGTAAAGAACGACGTTATATACAAAATTACAAATTACAAAATCCTAAATGCATGCTATACATTCTCAATATGAATACATCAACCTCTACTTTTTTACATACATATATACAATCTAGAATCTAGACATGAATTCCGGACTCGAGATTTCCCGACATTTATTCGTTTTCCTCTAAAATTCGCATAATGCATAATGTACGCTATGAGTGCTGACGCTGAAACTTGCTTCGTGCATGTCGAAAATTCTATTTCTAATCAAAGTCACCTTAAACTATTTTCATTTGAAATGAAATGAAGGAAATAAATGGAATAAAAACTCTCAATGGGATCAAGTGTGTGTATGTATGTGTGTGTGTGTGTCAAGTCATGTTAGATTTTTATGCCCTCAAAAATTCGAAATGCTCCACACAACCTTTCACATTTCACGTCCTGACAATCTTCAATTAAAACGAAAGGAAATGAAAAACTGAATAGTCTCACTAACTGACTAACTATGAGTGCACATACACACTACACACACACGATTCCAGTGTTTCAACTCCAACATTTTGCATAACATAATGAGTTGCAGCACATGTACGGAAATAAAACGAGATGAAATAAAATCTAAATCAAACGTTCAAACACTCACACAGTTGAAGCAGTCATCATTCAATACACGCACGAACTATTATCAACTTATTTAGCATTATAATGTATTATGGTTGGAAAATCTGAAATGTGGAAATTACACGGTTAATGAATCATTGTATTTGGCACAGTGTGTGTGCATTTACATCTCGACAATCTTCGTACACGAAATAGGGGTATATAATTTAGAATTAGTATACACATCACACATAGGAATTGACATTAGACCCTAACTTCTGTGTAAAATCAGTAGCCCAATATCATCAATATTATTATATATATACTATTTAATGTGGGTTTGAACTTCCTCCTCCTCCTCTTGGTCTTTTCTTCTTCCTTCTCGCCTCCTTCATCGTCGTCGTCCACCATAATAACGTAATATAATGTAATGTAATAATGATACAATACAATACACTTCAACTACTACTTATACACATACGACCATCTAAGTATTTGCCTCCTACTGAAAACTCCAGCAGAGCTCTCAGCGCCATATAACTCCTGTTCTTTACACTCACACTTGATGGTAAATTTTAGAGTGACACAATGTCACTCAAAAGAATGAACAAACTAACTAACTACATATTATATATAAACTCCTCTTCTTCTTCTTTTTCTTTCTCCGACCCAACGCACTTTTCCACATGCTATATTATACGCAGCACTACAGTTTCATTCCACGCAACAGACGAACACATGTGCATACATTGGTGTATATTATCATATTTGTCAATTCCTGTTGTCATCATCATTTGGCGGTGTGAATGTATTATACTTCAAGTCCTCACTAGACTCACTTATCGCGAGCAAATGATTAAAACTTACTTTCATACATCCAACTGCAACTCTAACTCACCTACCCACAAGGCAACTTAATCCCAAGCATTTAATATACTACCGGCACAAAATACAAGTTTCAACTAATAAGTTATTTATCTATTCATACAATATACAAGAAGGGAATAAACGCACGCTCTCAAGTACTAACAACAATAATGTTTAGGAAACTTCCTATACATTTGTAACACTGTGCACCCCATATCTACATATACTAAGATTTATGTGTTCAAAATTCTTGGTCCTTTACGTCAAACTCTCCATTTCCCTCTTTTATTTTTTTGTGTATATATACTATAAACTTGAAACCCTAAAGGAAAGCAATGTAAACGTTGATCCTGAATTTTTTGCTCCTATTAATTTTCAATTGACCCTTAATGCACAAATATACACAGATATGTTTCGTCAACGTCAAGTTTTTTTTTTGTAAAAAAAGTTTAAGAGCAGAAAACTATTTTTCCAACAATAAAATAAACCTTGTAAATTTTTTGCTCTCTATTATCCGTTACCTCTTATATGCATATGCATTTTCAAGTTTCTCCATCCTTGGATATGGATAAAAAACGTAAAATAAAATAAAATGGTATATGGTACTGACTCAAGTCTCGAGAAATATATACATAGAGAGAGAGCACAACATAGGTGGTAAGTGGTAAATAGCTCCATTTTGTCTACAATCTCTACGATGCTGACTGATCCTTCACATCCATGCACATACATACGTACGTTTTTCAAGGGCTACAATAACAATAGTAATAATAATATAAACACTACAATACAACTATGTAGATTGTCGACTGTGGATGTCTGCGTTTATTAGGTTATTGCTCTGAATTTACTCTTCCTCACTAGTTCTCCACCTCGTCATTCTCCATATACGAAGACCTTTGCTTTACTTCCATAGTAAACATGCCAATCCTCATAAAATATACAATATACAATGCATTCTCATGTTTGCACTATAAACTATAAACCAAAACCAAGTCAGGCCTGATGCTCTCATTCTCAGCCTGAGTTTCAGTTTCACTCACTTTTCAATGTGTGTATTTTTCTACATAAACACACATGCTCCAACAACTATTCGTGTTATAATATATTGTAGAATGTAGAAGAATGTATAATAAGTGCTCAGAAAGTCACAATAAAATGTTGATAGAAATAGTATCTACGCAATATTGTATCCGTAGAAAAATGTCCTTAGTCCTTAGTCCTTACATAATATAAAGTCTAAGAGCAAAGCAAAAACATCAAAGGAAGAAACATAATATAGAAAAAAGTCTTGGTCTTACTACACGCTTATACAACACATTATATAACATGTGAGAGCAGATTTGCTTTTTGGTTTCCCGGCAGAAAAATAAATTTCACACACGTAAAATACATACTGTGCACATCACTGATGCTAGGTTATGAAATTTTATGAAAAACTCTCGTTCCATCTGACTTTTCGTTGAGACTTGAGATACGCAGAATGATGTGATGCGATATGATGGAAAAAATCAATGAACCCTGTAGACTGGGTGGAATTGTCTTGAGACTCGAAAGAGAGTGAGTTGCAACTTCAACTGTACTCGTAAGCACATATGTATGCACATTATTGTACATGATACATGCATATATGTATGTGTGTATTCCATGTCTGTTGTATAACTCTTGAAAATGTAGAGATATGCAGGTAGGAAAGATTACATATGTCCACACAACATACACACACTCGCACACATAGTCAATCCACAGTCAGATATATATCTATAGACAATCAGCCTTCAAGGTAAAAATGTGTGTGTGTGTGTGTGTAGGCAACTTGGCAACGCAAATTCGCGTGATCATGTTCACACAGACTAAGAGAGTCTGTATGGTAGCTATTTTTCAGAGAGGCCGGGTGCGAAATAATACAAATGAGTTTGAGCCACGACTCTGTCTCTGTTTTTCTCTCTCTCCATCTCTCTTTCTCTCGTCAATGGCTTCACTCCGAGAGTTTACTTTCATACAATGTTAACAAACGATACATACAATACTTGTACATACACATTTTCTTCTATGTACAAACTACAATGTTATGCGTATACCTCCATTATATTAGCGTACCTTATCATTTTGAAACCAAGAAAAAAGAGAGAACCCACGTCATATATGTACATTTTACATGGACAAGCCATTAAGGCCCGCAATGCCAGTCTATTAACTAACTATACTATCAACATACTATTCCTATACACACATAAATTTGTTTGATATTTACCATATGCTGTGGGTGCTTACTTACATACTGTATCGAAAGACTTGAGGCTATAGTATAGAAGTAATAATAACACAAGTCAGTCAGTTATTCATGTTAGATTTTTATTCCTTACTTGTCCCAATTCTTTCGCTTCATAATACCAAGATATCCAGTTTCTACGGGAGTCTTAAACTTAAGAAATAATGCTTGGCCAACAAAGTTATAATACTGACTGGACTTTTATGATAGAGAAAATTTGACATGATTGGTCCAAGCTCAAACAAAAGAAAGCGAGAACATTTTCTAGATTCTCCAAAATAAAACTCAAATGGAATACGCAGACTAGTACTAATAATCGGACAAGGGATGTGAATCAAAACACCAAAAGTATATATTTTTTATGATGAATAGGCACTGGAAAAGAAGGCAAATCGAGAAAATTCAAAGGATCGGCCTCACAGAAACACCTATTGATATTATTATTATTAGTATGCTTCTATAAAGGGGTGAAAACCGGTACCGGTTAGAATTTCGTGCAAAGATACATTTACCTTCGAGCCTTATCAAAAAGAGTGCGAGTGGCGAGAAAAAATTGTTTGAAATCAGATTTATCAAGTGTCGGATGAAGGAGAGTGAGAAAGAAGAAAGAAAAAAAGAAAGAAGGGAGTGATCATATTTTTTTTCATTCATTATACACCTCGACTTGCTTTCATTTTTTTCCCTCCACGAGCAGATTAATTATTTCTGATTAAAGAATAAAAGGGAGAAAATGGGCTCCTGTCTTTCATTTTTTCTCGTTCTCTACATTTCGTTCTTTCATAGAACATTTTATAATCACAAAAAAACAAACTCTAGGCAAATGTTATTCACTATTTGCTTTTACTTTGCACTTTTGAGTTGAGCGGGTGTATAATTTACAAATACAAATGTAAGGTCTAATGTAAGTATAATTATGTACACATACTATAAAATTGTAGGATCCATTATTAATGCAAACAATGTCTATTCTATATAATATGTAGAGTGATGGCTATAATATGGTGTTTTCTTTCATGCTCTCCCTGTCTGTCTCTCCCTCACTTTTAGTTGCTTATCTTTTGAAGCAAAATAAGAACGCAAGCACGCTCATTTTCATTTTCTCATTTCACATGCATCTTGTCCATTAAAAACATAAGATTCGAGCGCCTATTGTACCTCCGAAATATATTTATTACCCCCGGATGAGAACGAATAGTATGCATAAAATTTAATTTATTTATGATCCACGCAGATTGATGATCCTTCTTCTCCATTTGATCCATATACTTTTAATATGAATTCACTATAAAATTCTCTTTTCTTTTCTACCGAAAAAAATGCACACCTTCCGTTCGCTGACTAGATTTTTTGGACATGTTTCAATTTTTCAAACTCAAAAAAGGAAAAAGAAAATGTCTAATTCCAAATTTGAATCGAGTACTTTTTTAATAAATTAGGAAGTCTGTATAACATATATGTTTATATTTACTTATACACAATGTATTTAAAAACATTTTCTAGGTTCTTAATCGTCAGATTTTTATCTTTTTGTTGTGATATAAGAAGTATGCTCCATTTTAGACTTTATTTTCTGCGTTTTTTTTAATCCAGTCAGGCCAAGCAGTTGTTTTCCATCTACATATTTATTTTGAATTTTAGATTGAAGCAAACTGCACACTTCTATTGGAGGTGCCTAGACTAAGAATGCGATGTAATGCAATGCTCTGCGATGCCATGCAATGAGCAGCTCCAATCTTTCTGAAATGGAATGAAATTGGATACTTTCTTCATTCTTGGTGGACAAAAAAGATGAGGGCCAAACATCTTCATTCATCATCATCCACCATACGAATACCATAGGCACTGAGATAATACAGAAAGCGGGACCACATCTTTTCTTCGTCTCTATCTCTTTCTCTACTTAACTAACCCATTCATGAATGAATAGCCGCCTGATATATACATCAAAAACAGAGAGAGAGATACACAGAACATCCCGCAAGATAGACCATATCAGCAGCCGATGTGTAATAGAGTCCATTCCACTCTCTTTCTTCCTCTATCTTAGCGTACATATTATATCAACAACTTGAACACTAATATTATGTAAGTATACAGACAACACATTCACATGTTTTAAAACAAACACTCAGCCTGAGCATTAATACATAGCTTTGATGCTCAGTAACTTTTCAATGTGATCGTCATTCCAATACAAATCTCAAGAATTTGCGTTTTTCTTGAGCGAAATGATGGCATACTGAGCGATTTTTAATATCCTCTTTCAGTGACCCTTCTCAAAGTTTTCTCAGCCCATGAAATATGAAATATTCTACACGGCTTGGAAATCCTATAGCAAGGAATTTATACACCGGTATTTTGTAATGTGTAATGTATATGGAAAAAGTCATGATCGTTTTATGCTAATCTTTTTTGAGCGACGACGAACGACCGATCCATCTATTTTTCTATTTTGCATCCAATGACAAGCGGGCGTTAAAAAAGGGATAATATACACAGTGACATTTAAGATTTAGTAAATGCATGATTTATGGCTGTGAGTCTACTCAGCTTTACTCAAATCGACTCGACTCAAAATGATCACCGAGGGATGGAAAGGCAAGTCTATAATTTAATGCTAAAGCAGAACTAAACGGTTGGGACGAGGCAGACAGATCGGCACAGGGAAATAGCTATAAAGAGAGAACGAGAGACCCTTGAGCCTTGTTGTGCGTAATGTTATGATGATGAACTCGACTCGAATTCAGTTATCGTTTATCGTCAAAACTCGATCCGATTTTCCACACTACGCTTGGAAAATAGAAGGAGAGAAAAGAAGAAAACTCTTCTACGGTCCATGGTCTCTCTCTCTCTCTCTCTCTCTCACTCTCTCAAACATCGACAATCGACACAAAATATAGAATAGGAGTTTATACAGGATGAGTGGACCATGTGTAAGTGTACGAATCGACCTCTCCTCCCTTTGGCATTCTTCTCCACTGCGAACAATGGCAAGTTGTGAGTGTGTGTACACATGATAATATACACTGCCCTTTCACAATCATCCAGGACTCAGCCTACACATTATATTATCATTATATGGATATGTCCACATAGTATATTATGCATGCGTTTACATTTTACATGTATCTATATACAGGGTGACTCAATAAACATGGTCGATTTTTTTATTTCTTTAAAAGTGAAATACTTGTATAACGATATGGAGTACCACACGACCGTCATTTCGTCTTAATTGGTCAGAACCTCCTAGAAAACTTTCATGTAAAAATGCAAGCACATTACAATTACTTTACGTACACGTCATCACTAAGTCAGTCTTTAATTTTTAGAAGCTATTTTTATTACTGTCCATGTTTATTAAAAATTTTATATTTTACATCACCCTATATGTATATTATACACATTAAATATGTAGGTATTATATATTATATGTGTGCACAATTTTACTCTCTAACCTTCCGATTAGCGCTTTATTCCTATACATAGTGCCGTATTCTTCAAATCAAGACAACAGTACTGTACAGATGAACGGACCATGCCGAAGGAACAAAAGGACAAGAGGAGCAAGGCTATGACCAAAGGAAAAAATGAAAAGTAAAAGCAAAGCCAACCCACACCAAAACCCAAAAAACTTTCAATGGGTGCACACCGGATGGAAAAAGAAAATATTTTCACAAATTCATTCTCTCTCCCGTCTGAATTCCACCTCGCTGATAGAAGATGAAAAAGAAGAAGGCTTTTGCTTTACTTCTACACCTTTCAAAAGTGTTCTTAAATGTATACTCATATCCACGCACAGAGAGCCGTTGTTAAATACAAAGCTTTATATTCCTCCCAACTCATATCGCTCTCTCGCTCTTCTCCTGCCTTCTTCTAACTTCTTATCCGTATTCTTCACACATAAGCCATATATCTGACCGCAAAATCTAGCTATTCATCCCTTATATACTCTGTCTCCCTGCATTTATGAAGCCAGCCACAGAATAATATACCATACAGAAACACCAACAACAACAGCACCACATTTTCCACTTATACTTTCATAATACGCTCGCTGGACAAGCGTTGAGCTATTACGTATACATTTTATAACATATTGCGATCTGTTTATATACATAATGTATTATAATTCAGGTGAGAATAAATCTTCCCGTTTACTCAAATCCTGATTTGTCGTCATCATAAATAAGTGGAGATAAATGTATTAAATGTACGTGCATATTATATAGATATACATATATTATACTCTTCACGCACTGAAAGTACCTATAGTATAAATACATACATGCATTGAACTGCTGTGTTTTGTGTATACGCACTCATGTCCATTGTCTCGTCATAAGAATGACTATCAAGTATGAGTATACAAGCATATACATATAGCAAGGATTTCTGCTTTCTGGCCAACTGTACTGTAGTCAAAAACTTTCTTTCATAATAAGCTCATGCTCCGTCATTCCAAGTAGAGTGTGTCTCTGTGTTGCATACATTCATTCTTTTTTGGCTTTATAATATGCATCACGAGGATGATGATGATTTGCTTGGTGTATGTTACGTCATAATGCATAATATTTTACACAATGTTTGTATAAAGCATGTCATGTATACATATTGTCGTATTTTGATACTTACGTACTCTTTGCCTTGCTTTGATACACTTGAATAATAACGCACGACTCATGGTTTATTTGCCTGTGTACCCATTTTCAGTTTAGTAATATTAAATATACGTAGACTTAACTCTTGTTTATATAAATACTACATCCAGAGAACCGAATAAAATCATTTATTTATAATCCTGGAATTTTTCCTTTTGGAATGAGAAGAGTAGGGGACGAATTTTGAATATGAAACACATTCAAACAAAAATTTAGCAAAGTAACCCTGTCTATGTGTTTCAAAATCAAATGGTTCAGATCACTTTCATGCTGATGTTCATCATCATCCCTCTTTTGTCAACTAGTCTTGAGCCATAGGACATAAAAAAGAGAATCATCATAACTTTTTCTTTCATTTCTTTTGTAACTATCACAATACTCGAGCCCGTCCGTCAGATATGAATAAGATGAGTATAAGTATGAGGATGATGATGAGGCTGACGAAAAAACCATTTAAAGACTCAGTTTGTCTGCTTATCTCTATTTTTCTCCTATACATCCAATGGAAAACAACAGAATCAGTGATAGAAGAAAAGAACAGAGAAGAAGAGGACCAAGAATGTGAAGCATGCCAGAAATGTATACCTAGTGTAATGTATATCCAATCCACCCACAGAACACCGAATAGGCGTGTCACCTAATTTCTCCAGCCCACTCATTTTACCCTAACTATACATACAATATGTGTACAGTATACATGTGTTTATTTATGTGTAGTATACTTATTACTACACTTTTTTACTAGTACATAATAATGTACACATGTAAAACTTATAGCTACTCAGCACATGGATATGGATATAATACGTATGTCCGTGAAGGCAAAGCAACAAAATACTCTGTCAGTCACTTCACTTACTCCATTTCATTTGTACCGGATACACAAATAAATACACATTGATATTATACTTCTAAACCAAGAAAACAAAACTAGTACACTAATAGCTATTCTCCATCTTCTTTACAAGCCCCATGACTTGCGAACTTTACACACCAACCAACAACATGATGATGATAAGACAAACCACCACCACCGTATTTTTCGTCTTGTTTTTTTATTCGTTTTGGACTCTGACTTTTCTTTTCCTTCCTAAAGAGCATACTTTGTACACACATAATATACAGCTTGAATCATTTTTTTCAGGTAAATAGTAAAATAGGCTGTAAACAACACGTTTTGGAATTTAGTCATAAATCTCTAATTCTTTTTTTCCTACACTACACGCACATTACATGGAACTTTTCAATTGTCAATGTTCTTTTAAATCGTGGTGAAAAAATCTCCATACTGAATTCGAGTAAAACAGGAAAAAATTCAAATTTTAAGGATAAGTAGATATGAAAGAAAAATTATTACAATTAGGACACATTTTTTGAAAGCTCATACTCATTCATATAGGGAAACACAAAATAATATACGCTTTCAGTGCAAAGTTCACGAAAGAATTGTGTATTAAAATGTGCTTTGCTATATAGTACAACACTACAACTACCACCTTTTATTTTATTGAATGTAAATTGTAATTTTTCCGCCTTCTCCAGATGTTTATAAAAGTGAGTATAATCTGCAATTTGAATGAGTCTAAAACCTAAAGATTACAAGGATGGACGTTTAAAAAGCTGGAGAGAGAGAGAGAGAGAGAGAACTAGAGAGATAGAGGGCTGGCCATCAGTTTAGTTGTTGTTCATCATTGCTCTGACAGGAATGATGTGATGCACACGTTATTTACATAGAAATAGGCTTCTCTCTCTCTCTCTTTTCTATCGAATGGTGGTGTGAGACGAGAGTGGTATACAAGGGCTTAGCCATGCATGGTAAAGCAGAGAATAAGAGTGAAGAGGTCCTCCAGCCTCTCTCTCTCTCTCTCTTCAAGCCAGACGCACACACACACATAACTCTCTCATAAGGATAGCTAAGTACACATGCTTACACACACACACACACACACATATTATATATGTCTGTATTTATGTAGTAGCCAATGAACATATTACTATATATTATATATTACTATATTCAGTTCGACCTAAGGGTTTTCTATTTTATTCTCGTTCTCTAGCCTGACACTCTACACCACTGACGATGGCCTCTATTCTGTAGATAATATGTATACGTTGGATGATTCTTACACGCACAATGTACATACTCACATACAAGTGCATTGAGCCTCATCCCCTGAAAGGAGGGAAGCATCCACGCGTCAAATGAGCGCTTCAACTTCAAACCAAACCATCAGCACAGATACATCTGGCTATATGTTATTCTACTGGACAACGCGTAAACGCTAATATATATCAGTAGTAATAGCAGTCGTACAATTGTAGTAATGGTAGTGTATCAGTCAGTTGTAGTGGTAGACTCATGAATTTTATTAAGGAAGTAAGCATAGGAAAACTAACTAAACTCACATAATCTGTATGCATGATATGTAATCATTCAATTCGATACCATCCGCCCGTACAAAAAGTACAATGCAAGACTGGTATACAAAAATGCATTTGATCTCTGTCTGCATTCATATCCTCCTTCTCCATACACTGTACTGTACGTTGTACATACGTGCATACATACACATCAAGGTTACGCTGCATATTGTTCACATCCAGCTAGTGAATATTAAACAGGCTACATTCTCCACCAGTCTCTCTTTGTGCACATACAAATACATGGATACATTTATATACACAGAAAGCGCCGAAAGGAGTTGATACAAAATGGTAACAACACTGATTCATATATTTGAGTTTCAAACCGTAGAATCGTGGCATGGTACACAAAGTTGTTCTTGACCGACTTATCGTCATGAGAGGTAAGCGATCAAGTGGAAATATTTTGTTGAAAAAATTTATACACATGTACATCATGCACCAATTTATATACACATAGGTAGATACATACAGCAGTCAGTCATATGTTGTGTTTTTACAAAGGAGTTTTGAACCGAATGTCTCGGATAAGTGCCAAAGAGGAGTAACAACATGGTCATATCACCGAATGAGAATTCTGAATTGATAGAGCGGAGAGTGAAAGCACAAAATAAAAACCCGCAAGAGAGTATACATAGCTTTGCCTTTGGTTTAAAATCATCCGAATTCAAAAAATATGAGCACCACAGCAACCAGCATACATATAACCTACGTACAGTACATGTCCAATTGCTTATGGATTTTTTGTGCTGCGCGCTTTAACGTACATTAGGTATGTCAAAGAAAGCCTATTTTTATTTCAAAAACCACATATCTTATGCAGAATTCGATGCTCTACAACATGTGATAACTCAATTTGAGCTATCTTGTCCCATATTGGGTCAAGGGGTCATTTTATAAAACAAAACCGAAAAACGGAGCGACAATTGCTTATGGATTTTTCACTTTTTTGTGTTTCCCTTTTTTGTACAGGTTGTAGAGATTTTTTTTGATTTTTTTCAAGAACGCATTTGAATTGTTTGTCATTTTGGCATAATGATAGAGTCCAACAACGTTGGATTCCATCAACCCAGTCGTGAGAAATCTTGATTTTACTCAAGGCTCTCTGTCCCAATCTAATACATGTAGTATAGCATCCACGCAAGGGACAAAGTGCCCTCAAGTAGGACCCTGATGACCTCAGATGTTGTCATCACAGTATATGAACCTTCGATATATGGGTCGAATCCACCGTCAATATGAACATTGAGGAACCACGGACTCGAGAGATACATATGGGTACAAATTGGATGT
>JAQIVE010000532.1:0-35647 GCA_034698285.1 Sminthurinus bimaculatus
AAATGTTATAATTTATTACAATAATGTAGTAATAAATACATATTATAATGCAATAATAATGTCAATAGAGTAATAATATATATTGTTACTTTCTCTCTGCCTATTTTTTGGAAATTTTCTCGTTACTTATTTTCTTCATAATAACTTTCTCTCTTTCGCTCTATGTACTGTATTGTATAAAGAAAAAAATGCATTCTGTAATCTTGTTCTCACTGTTTTATACACATACATACATGGGTTTAAGTTTCAACTTTGTAATAATATTATAATAATAATAAGGATCATATCTAGTACTTATGCAATTTTTGTTTCATTATTGATGTCATTTTTACGATACGATAAAGCTTATAGTATATGTTTTAAATACTATTTTAAAATATTCTTATCTCTAAATGTTGTATTTACATAATACTTAGCAGTAATAATAACTTTAAATTTCTTGTAGTATATCTACATAATATACCTCTTACCAATATACTTCACTTAAATAATGTCGTATTTGTTAAATACTCGTAATATTATTATAAATACAATATCTTTGTAAGTTAATTTTACTACTAATAGTAAAAGTTTCAAATTTCTTTAAGTCATTACTATTATAAAGTTTTATCAACACAAATACACATTTATATAACATTGCATGAGAATTACGATATTTATAATAATTGTATCCACTCATTAAAACATTATTTTATACAAACAAAATAATAATCATCGCACATTTAAGGACAACAAACAAACAATAATAATAATAGTTATATAATTTTAAATTAAATTAAATCGTGTCTGTTTGTAGTTTGAGAATTTTCTTTTGCAATTGAGAATGGGATCACAACACATTTTTTCTTCACCATGTGGCACCTACAATATTATTATTATTATTTATAGTATTATATTATTACATTATATATTTTCTTCCTTTCTCAGTATAATATTGGATTTAATACTGTAGAGCTATAAATACATATACCTTTACATGCCTACATTTCGTGTTGTATGCATAAAGATTTTATTTTTTCGTCATCAGCATCAGCAGCATGGAAATCTTATGCATACATACAAAAGCGTATGCAAGTATAAATATAAATACTTATATAATATAATCATGGTAGACCTGGATATCATAATAATAACATTATTATAATATAAATTTTTTGTCTGTTTCAAATGTTATGTTGTATTATACACATATTACACTATTTCTTTGTTAAAAAAAATAGTTGTAAATAGTAGAGGTAAATAGCAATAATAATAGCATTACAGTATATTATATTATGATGTACCTATGTCAAAACATAATACATTGTAGTTATAATAATAATAATAATAAAGATGAGGGTAAACGTGCATGTGTGTGTGTATATATCTATATAATATATACGTGTGTACGGAATAGTTATTTTAACGCTTTTGGTTTTGACCGTCACCAAAATTAAACGACTCGCTACTTGCTCTCATTTTATGTACGGCTTCTTCTAACCTACTTCTACTAGCAGCAGCTGTCGATCTTCTCGTAGTTCGTCCAGAAGATTCTCTCATCGGTTGAGAATCTTCTTTGGCTAATCGCTCTTTTTTCTTTACCATTAAAAGTTGACGTTCGGCAGCTGTAAGACCACGATGCGTATCCAAATGTTGCGGTTTTTCTCTCATTCTTTCTCGTTTTTCTCTTCTAGTTTCCATTTTTTGTTGAGCCATTTCCTTTTCAAGCTCTTTACTCTCTAGAAAATACATTATAATATAAAAGAAAACATGAATAATGAACAAATGAAAAAGTATAGCATGCTAAAAATATGCAACTATACTACATAACTAGTTATCACTCCATTAGATATTTATAATATAGTTTATCCAGAAAGACTAAGTATGTACACATAAAAAACAGCACAGTACAATATATTTTGCATGATTACCTTTAAGTACAATACGTTCGGCATATTCATTAGGAGAATCATCATCAGGAAGGTCATCATCATCTGCATGATTTCCCATTAAACTTTTCATGCTTTCATCATCCGAGTCGTCTGGTTGTTGTTGTTGTATTGGAGCTTGAGTTTGATGACTTGGTGACGGAGCTGGTTGAGTTGGTTTAGAAGATGATGATGATGATGATACACGAAGACTATGTCCACTATTATTGTTATTACTACTACTAGTTCCCCCACCACCGGTATTAGAAAGGTCTTTCTTTGTAAACGATGGAATATTTAAACCAGCAAGTCCAGCCAATGGATTAGGTAAGTTTTTATTCGATGATGATTTCTTATTTGAAGAACTACCACTATTATTATTAATTCCATTTACCATTCCACTCTGACCGAAATTGCCGAAATTTGGTGGCATACCACTAAGTGGGAATGATCCTAAACCAAGGGGGTTATACATTAACCCTGGGTTCGGGAATAAAAATGGTAAAGCATTTGATAACATATTTTGGGATGCAGCGGCAGCGGCAGCTGCAGATGACGACTTTTTACCCTTTTCTTCTTTTTTCGAATGGATCGACGACGACGATGGTGTTGCCGTTGGCAGCTGTTGTTGGCTGTTATTATTATTATTCCCTGCATTTGTATGTGAATTATCTTTTCCAGATTTATTATCAGGTACCCCAGAAGAAGAAAGGTCTGAACCCATGCCCATTGATGGAAGGCCAAAACCGAATAAGGGATTTGTAAGACCCAAATTACTTAGAGAGCTGAGGTTTCCAAGGTTACTCAAATTTCCTAAATTCCCCAAAGATCCAAGACCACCAAACGATCCAAGGCCACCAAATGATGCGAATAAAGGATTTTTGGGATCGAGACTACCAAGGGGAAGATTAGCTAATAGATTTGGGTTCAATCCTGACAAACCTACATGAATAAAACAAAACAATGCACCAAAAATATTTTTAATTCTATATATTATACGAGTATAATTATTTCATGCTTCGGTTTTCGGCTCGACCACCCGTGCACGCTATTTCCAGTTTGTAAAGGAAAATAGCAAATGCTTTATATATTATACAGACTTCGCATGAAACACTTATCGTTTTTACTAACGATAAAAAAGGTAAGGGATGTTTTCTGGGAAATTTCAAGGAAAACTTGCGAAAAAATTTTAGAGGCCGTGCAGATTGCCGAAGAATGAATTATTTTATCCGTTACATTATAATATATTATGTATTATAGCGGCGTGAATTATATATAATCGTACCAGGTAGGGAAGAAAATGCACCCAAGGAAGAATAAGCGTTTGCGGAGGATGTAGGTACTGATGTTGATCCAGCAGATGAAGTAGGAATGGGGGGACTAGTAAGGAGCGGAGGTCTTCCAGGTCCTAATTAAAGAGTACACAGAAAAAAATTACCATTAGTACACCGAATTAAATGTTTTTTAAAAATAAATATGGTCCTATGTCTTCAATTTGTTGCTAATCATACATTAATATGCTATGTAGTAGATTTAAATGAAAATAATAGAGAGAGAGTACTAGTTTAAATCACATAATGGTTCAAGTAAAACTAAAAGCAATTAATACTACTTTATCATTCCTTTGTTTTTGTTACCTTTCTTCTTTTCACCTGAGATTCTACGGTGCAGATCAGATGGAAGATTTCCTTTTTCTCGCACTAAATCTGCCCAACGAGGATCAACATCATACATTGGATTTTCTAGCAACCATTGTCCAAGGTGCTTAAGCTGAGGAGCTTTTGGCCCTGTTACTTTTTTGCCGGAAATTCGATTGACCACAGCAACATTTTCTTCTCCAGACAATTTATTCCAATCTAACAACATGGGGTCGACACGAGGCCTTCTTCGTCGACGACCATCCAAATCTGGTTAATTTTGAAAAAAAGCACAAAAAATTCAATCAGAGCTGTTAAACCAATGATATCAAAAGCTATAGCTTAAGATATTTTTTTGTTAACAAAATATTCTGTTCTCTTTCATATTATCTTAAAAAAGTTTCTACAATTAGGCCCGATAATTGCCATGTAATTGCCAACATGCGAATAATTTCGATTCCTCAGTTATTGGCATGGTACTTAAAGGTCAACGAATCAATTTTTTCATCCCTACTTTTAGTATAAGCTACTTTTCCATTAGGAGTGTGCATAATATATTACATTATATGCAAGCCTTTAGTATTCCTATTCTACATATTATTATTATTTAACATCATTACAGCAATTAGATTAAAATACCTAGGCGTAAAACGTTTATATACGAAACTTACTGAATTCTGGTGAAACCGGACGCTCAGGTGTTAAATTAGCGTGTTCAGCCAGCCATTTATTTACCTTTGCATCTGTTAAATGGTATTTAAAAAACGGTGTTTATTAATAAGACATAAGACATTATGTTGTTGTGATTTATGCATCAAACTATAACAATAATTACTTGATGTTTAACACTCTTATTCACCATAACAACCCCATATTCGATTACCTATGCAGCATTTTTTGGAACAAGTACCGCTACTGTGAACAATGGTTGTTCATGGCAGCGGTATTTGTTGCAATAATAGCCAACTATAGCAACTTCATATTATTAAAAAGACCTTGCTTTTAGCAAGGTTTTTTTTTTAAAAAAACGCTTACCGTGGGAAAATAAATCAAATTTCGGAGTTGCAAGTTCAGCTAGTCGAGATAAATCACATTTGGGTATTTCATGAGATCCAGTTGGCATACCAGCTAGGCTATGCAAAAACAAGTTTGGATTGTGGGCTGCTGCAGAAGATTCATTTCTAGATTTAGCTGATTGAATACGGCTAGCTTGGTTTCCAGCACCCCGAGAGCCAGTATCTTTATTGACTTTCGGATTATTTGAACCACTAGAACCTTGATGTTTTTGGTTGGCAGTAAGACGGCTAAACTCTTTTCCTGCTGCTGAGTTAAACAGTGAAAGAGTAGCACTTAAAAGAGGATTCGAAAAAATATTTTGAGCCAATTGTTCCTGTTGTTGCCTTTGGGTTTGTTGTTGTTGTTTTTGATCTTTTTGCTGTTTTTGATGTGACCCAACTTGTGATGACGACTGTAAATTGGAAGATCTATTTTTCCCTTCAGAGGGACCAGATGGAATCGGAGGCGAAAATACTGATTGGCCTTTCGCAGCTGATAATCCTAAAACAATGTCATCTAGTTTTTTCCTCTTCTTGTCTTTTCCAACAGGTTCTACAGGAGGACTTGGTTCAGGCGGTTCAGGTGGTTCTCCCAACTAAAATAATAATAATTTTTCATTTAAAGTTTTTCATTATCCAACAATAGTTATAACTGCGTTTTTTAAATTAATACGCAGTCTGGTAATTACAGGATTCTGTTGAAAGGGATTGAACACATGGTTCTAATTGCCAGTATTTTTATACATATTATTTGCATTTAAAACTTAATCATAATATCATTTGTTAGCATTTTAACAACAAAAAAAACTTTTTTTACAGAACTATTGGCGAATCTGAGACTTGCTTAAATAACGAACACAGTTATTGGAAAGATTCAAATGGGACAAAATAATCCTATACAAAACAACTATTGTACGTACAAACTCAGGAGAATTATTATAAGTGCATGCCCTGCGAGAATACACCCGTGTTTTCAAAAATATAAACGCACCTTTCGTTTCCTCAATTTATCCAGCATACTTTCTAACTTGGTTTGCTTGGATTTTCCACCAATATGACCTCCTTCTTGTTCCTGTGATGGCTTTTCATTAGACATTAAAGCTGCTGGAATATCTTTCCGCCGTATCCTTGACACACTATAAAATTCATCAGTCAAAATATAAAATATACACAGAATTAGTTAGTCATTTATAAAAAAACGACACTTCTAGAACCGATGCCATACAATAATCATTAAAATACAATGGACTAATAAATATACTAACCTTGCGGACAGGTCCATGGGAGAAGAGCTATTCATGCCAGAACTTCCATGCATATTTGGGGAGCTCAAAGTGACCGGTGTCACAGTAACGCTACTTAAACTAGAAAGGGCAGACATTGCAGCTGCAGCGACACTGCTTGATGACTTGACACTAAGATCTAAGGAACTTGATTGTGATCGAGTAGAGAAATTTGTAGGTTCCGATTGATTTAACAATGCCGATTGATGTTGCTTTTGAATGGATTGATGATGTTGTTGATGTTTAATAATATTAGATGATTTGTGTTGTTGTTCATGTTGTTGCCTTTGTTGTTGTTGTTGTTGCTCCTTTTGCTCTTGCTGTCTTTGTTGTTGAGACGCTCGGAGTGAGTGATGTTGATGAGCTGGTTGAATATTAAAAGGCGGAGGGTGGAATTTATTATTATGTGAAGATCTGCCTGATGATGTTGTTGCTTGCAAAATTGAAGTTTGTTGTGACCTTTCATCAGATGCGTTATTATCAATATGATCTTCGTTGAAGGGTGATTGATTTAAACGGCTACGTTGTTTTTGTTCCTCTATCACCATTCCTCCTATTCTTTCTCCTCTTTCTATTCCACTACTTCCCCCTCTTCCTCGACCAGAACGTACAGAAGTATTATGTCTTGGTGGAATACCAGAAAGAATACTTGGATTATGAATACTATGTGATAATAAAGCTTGTAGTTTTGCTCTTTCAGTTTCCACGTCAATAGCTATTCTACGCCGACGACCACGTCTTCCCCCAGTTGTAGTTGGAACTGGAGCTGGTGTTGGAATATTCACTGTATTAGTTACAATATTGGGAATCGGAGTAATCACCGTTGAAGATGGAATAGATGGAGGTATTGTAGTAGGTGCTGTTGTATTCGATGTAGTTGGAATACAGATTGGAGTTATAGGAAGATTTTTACTACTGATGCTACTATTCGATGGGGTTGTGGGTAAACTCATAATTAAATCTTCTGGTGGTGCTAGATCAGAGATTGGCGTTGATTCTCTATCTCTAATAGGCGTTGTACATGGAGTTTCGTGAGGTGCAAAGTCTGAAATATCTGTAATATTCGCTGAACTAAAGAATCTAGACACCGGCCATTCATTCTTTTCCACGGCATGAACAATGTGAGATAACCTAATTTGAATAGCTTTGTCTCGTGGCCATCTGATGGGATTCATTTGACTCATAAGACTACCCATTGCATCTGGATTATTTTCATTTGCAAAATATTGTCCTTCTTGACTTAATGATTTATTTAAGATTGACGACGATGATAAAAGGGAATCTTCATTATTAAAGGAAGATAAATTGGATGTTTGTAAAATTGAGGATGATGGTATGTCTGGCACTGTAAATTTTGGTGATGCTTTAAATTCCAGTTTCTTTGTTGTATCTGTTGGAAATTTGATTGTTATCTTCAATTCATCCTTGACTTCAACATGAGCTTCTCCCTTTGAGCTCGCGTCATCTTTGTTAAACATTTGTTGTTCTTTTTCGTCATTTGCAGCAGGAAGAGTCAATGATTTTTTTACTACTGCCATTTCATCTGGATTTGTGGGTTTATCATGTGACACAGCTGAATCAATAATCGAAACGTCTTTTTCCACATTAGAAATTTCGTCTTCTTTTTTCGCATCAGTCTTTGTCTTTTCTTTTTCTACCAAATCTTGATCCCCGGTTTCTTCTTCTTTAATTTTAATCTCTTCTAATACTATTAATTTGTCAGTTTCGTCATCATTTTCCTTCTTCAATAAATTAGAAGGCACATGCGTATCAGTTTCTGTTGTTTTCTGTACATCTTTCTCTAACATTTCCTTTTCAACCTCTGTTGAAGGTGATTTTGATTTTTCTGCTGTAGTAACAGCGTCCTCTTCTGCTTCCTTCTTTATTACAATAGTATTTGAAATATCTTCTTCTTCTTCTTCCATTCTAATTATGGAATTATCTTCGTTTGCTTTTGTTCGTTCCATTTCAGATTTTTCTTCTTTGTCTTTGTCCTTACTACATTCATTTGGTTTTAGAGATTCGGGTATATTTTCATCAATATCCTTGTCCATTGATTTATTAAGTTCTTCAGATTTATTATCATCGGTTGTTGTAGGAATAGGAGCTGCAATAGTAGGGGACGTAATTCTTTCGTCTTCCTTTCGCAGTGTTTCAGATTGACCATCTTGCTCTTTGATTTGATCATCATTTCCACTTTGTTTATTTATGTCGCCACCATCTTTACCAACCTTTTCTTGATCCAAATTCTTTTCACCATCGTCAACACAGTCAAGAACATTACCTTTTTGAGAATGATCAACATTTTTCTCCAAAGTTTCAGAGCCCAGTAACTTTCTTTCATCATCAACAATATTGCTCGTATTAACTATGGAAGTTACCTCACCGGAGATTTCACTGACAGGCAATTTGTTCTCATTTTCCATGTTTACGTTATTATTACTAATTTTATCATGTTCAGCATTAAGGAGTTGAGGTGGTTCTGTGCTACCAGCTCTCTCTCTACTTTGAATACTTGTTCCACCACTGCTGCCCTTATCCATATCAATACTCTTTGCATCTCTACTCTTATCCTTCGGTTCTCTAGACTTTGCACATAAATCCCCAACAATTGAATATGACTGGTTTGTATTTAAATCGCTTTCAAGGCCCTTATCTTCAACTAGATCTTTCAGAATTTTTCTTCTACTTTCCTCCCTTTCTCTTTTAATATCTTCAATGTCAATCAAATCTGGTCTTAGCTTCCTTCCCAGTAGTTTTTCCTCCAAATCACTCTTTGGTTTAATAAACATTTTTCTTGCCGCCTTCTCGGCAGGATCTATGAGGGGTAAACCTATAAGTGCGTGGAAAATATGTGTAAGATATTTATCATGACATAGCTTTCCACATCCAAATTCTCTGTACTCTTAAAAAAACGTAATGACCAAAAGTTATTGTACAAAATCCATTCAAGAAACATATTTACCTGCAATATGTCGTCGAAGAATTTCACGGAAAGAAAGTTCTGGATCATTTAGATAGAATAGATCCGTGCGTCCAAGGCCGTGTCTATGTAAAAAAGATATTAGAGAAAGCGATTCTCGTCAATAATAAGCAATAACTGCCATTATATCATTACAATTGGTTCTTTCTTGTTATTTCCTTAATTTCCTTTCTACTGATTTAATACAGTGCATACAACTTACCTTGAAGCACCAAATATCAAATCTCTATCATGCCTTCCCGGTATCCACCAATCTGGCATATCTGTATTTGAAATAATCAAAAAGTTTTTTATTATGATTAAAATTAAATTACTAAACTAATTTAGAAAACTATAACTTACAAAATTTAATTATTCTCTTGTGTGTGATTATAATTTGTAGTGAATACACTCGTACGTGAAGCCAGTAGCCAACCACGGGCTTCTCTTGTCATTAGTAGCCTCAATAAGAATTGAATTTAAACTTACCCAAAGAAGGTTGACAAAGTTTCAATCTTTCTTCCAAATGACAATTAAAGATAATCTCCTCTCTAATTTTACTAAGCAAATCAATCTTCTCCAATGTTTGACGAGCTCGTTCTTCGGATAGGGGTTCAACAGGAACCTGAATTCTGTTGGGAATAAAGAAGTAATTGATACAAAATTAGCATACTGATTGAAACAACTTGCATATTATTGTACCATGTGCAAAACATTAAACCAAAACACTTACAGATCTAATTCTTCATCATCGGTCAATTTCTTTCCACATATTCGTTTGCACATTGCATAAAATGCACGGAAGTATTCAGTCAAAGTCTCATCAAACTTTTTATCCAGTCTAGATATTGCTCTAAATTTGGACCATTCAAACCTCTGCTCTTTCCTAAAATACAAAAATTTCCCATACATTATAGATACATATATATATGTTATAGGGATGTATGTATGACTGATTATGTATAAGAAATAAAACAATTAATAGTCTTGATGGTTAACAATATAGCACCATGACTGATGGTGTTTCTCTTACTTATTATACTGGACACCGAATGTTGAGACAGTCCGGTAAAAGTCAGATTCCTCCTTCTTTGACCAACGTTTTTGATATATTTCAAGTTTTTGTCTCTCTCTTTCTCTGACAATTTGTTCAATCTTTTCTTTCCTTTCCATGCGCTGCAAAGATAGAAATTGTTTTAAATATTTACCGCTTTGAAAGAGGAAGAACGAATTTACTTTAAAGTAAGAAATCTTTTTTACTATAGTATTACATTGATTAGTAATGAAAATTTTAGAATTACTTTGGCCTTTTGTGCGTTTTTAATTTCTTCTTTCTTAAAATTGCGTTGAAAGGAAGTAATGAGCTGTAAATAAAGCATTTTATTTCACATTATAATCTTCATAATTTTCTACAAAAATGCTACATCATTAGAAATATGTAAGATACAAGATCATGTGTATGTTGTGTTTTCTTTTAGTTGTAAGCATAATACTTATTATTTTTATCACAAAAATCGCCTTCTAAATATAACTTTTTAGCAAATAAATAAATGCATACAGCCCAAATTATATTACCTTTCTCAGTCGAGTATTTAAATCTGAAATACTTGGCCACTGTATAGTTGGTTCCTCATCTTTTACTGCTTCTTCATTCACAGGGCCATCTTTAGATTCAACTTCTTGTGGTTTTGGGATGCTAGGCTCAACCACTGGTACAGATTCCGCATCCTTTGTTTGTGGCTCTTCAATTTCTGGGGTAGGTTTTTCATCGTCTTGAACTGGTTCTTCATCCTTTGCTATTGGTACTGCATCGTTGGATTTTTGTTCCTCATCATTTGTCGTTGGCTCCTCGTCCTTTGCTGTTGGTTCCTCACCCTTAGACAAATCTCCTTCAGTTGCTGAAGCATCTTTCATTAAATCGTCGTTCACTACTACTTCAACTACTGATTCATTGTTCGATGCATCTTTCATTGAGTCTTCTTTCACAGTAGACTCGTCTTTGCTGGAATCAATGTCCATGGCTTCCGCCTCTTTGACTGCCTCCTCGTTTGTTGCTTCATCTCCAGGAATAGATTCATCTTTAGTAGTAGATTCCTCTTTCGTCGGAGTATCAACGCCCATTGGTTCTTCAGTTGTTATTGACGCCACTTCTTCTTTGCCCTCCATCACGTTTTCTTTAGCAGGGGCAGCGTTTTCTGCAGTCTTTTCCGTTTGCTGTTGTTCGAGGGAAGTCGAGTCCATTAGTTCAACAGATTGTTCGGACGCCGTTGCAACTGCGGTTTCTTCTGTGGTTTTCGGCTTTTCTACTATACTAGTATCTGGAGGAGGTTTATCTAATGTACTATCCATGTTTTCATTTTCCGGTTCTTCTTCGTCAACAGCCTTGTCCATTTCTTCTTCATTTCTGCAAAATCAAATTAAAATGAAGAAAATTTATGATTATTGACGAAACCATTCTTACAAAATCATTGTCGTACAAAAAAATAACACTTAAAAAAATGGTGACGCAAAAATTGCAAACACTTACATTTCGGAAGAGATTTCAGCGAGAACAGCTGAGCCATCAGGGGGGCCACATCTCGCTATAAATGATAAAAAATAAAAGCATGATCATGTAATACATTTTTGTGACCAGAGTACTGGACAATAATTATTTTTAAAATTTATTAAAATTATATAGTCTCTTTTGCTTACAACAAATGTATCTCTAACTTTACACTCAAAAGGTAAAAACAAAACCTGAAATTCATGTACCTAAAAAGCAAAGATTAGGATCCATTCTCATCATGTTATATCGTTCATAACCATGTTTGTAAGTTCCGACAAGTAAAGAAGCATCTGCATCTCGATCCCACCATGGAGTTGGGCCACTATCCACAACCAATGTCGGAGGACAAATTTGCATTTCACTGAAAAAGTTTATCAAATCGCGTTTTTAATAAATAATATTAAGAATAATGAAATGTATTCCACCAAGAATCACATATCTCGGTAGACGACATAGAATTAGCTATAAATATATATATATTTAAAGCTTATGACACATTTAATTGCACAATCAAAATTTAAATACCTTAAGGGAATACTTTGAGCAATTTTACTGGCGAATTCGCCAATAATTTCTTGCTTGATGTAATACAACATACGAATTCTTAGTAGGACCCTAAATTGCAAAAAAAAACCAATAAAAGTATTTTAAGCATCCATTTTATTATGTGTTGAGTGCTGTAATTTCGGTAGCATGAGCTACCCCAAATAAAAAACAAAGTATGTAATATTAATTGAAGGATGGAAAACCAAAAGTACCTCGTTGATAGATATAATATTATTATACCAATGTGTTAGAAGTACTCTCAATTGTTCAAAATCTTCAACTGTTAAATATGTTACATTTTTTTATTAAGTAGCTAATAGCCATAGTTTTTTTACTTGTTTGCATGCTTGGTAAGATGCTTTTTATAATTGCCATCGAGATGCACGTCCGCATCGAACCTCTCGTCCTTCATCCAATCTTCATCTTCTACAGGTGGACTCTTACTGCGTGGACTAGAGGCTCCTCCTACTTTATCTCCTGCATCACCACCTCTTTTATTCTTTTTACTCTTACGTCCTCCTCTGCTAACTGGATTTGCTAAGCCTGAAATAATATTAAATACATTCAACAGGCATGAATTTCAAATAATACGGTCCTTGTACCCATTTTGTAAATTATTTTAAACAGAGAACTTTAGGAACTACAATAGAATGATACAAGTTTACTCTTGCATTGGTTTGAAAAATTCGTTTGAAATGTACTATACCTGAATGGTTTTTCGTAATTTTATTCACACCATGCTCAGCCGGAGCAATCAAATCAGACACAAAACTTTTAACTTTCTCATCTCCTTTGAAATTCTTTACGCAATGTAACAGCTGACGGAAAAGATAATAAAAAATATATAATTATTTCATTAGATAATATGGTTTTGTGTGTGTAGGTATAAGCGTCTAAGGTAATGGCAATTAATAATTTTTTCATAGTGATAGTAGCTACACTATTGTTAATAGACTTAATAGTTATAACAAGTTGAAAAATTATGCATTACAATGATTCTCGAACAATCTTCCAAGTCTTTATTTTGCCATCCTTTCCGGAATTGTCCTTGCTGTAATATCTCTGGCCAACGGCTCCAACTAAAAAACAGAAAATATATTTTCAAAGGCATCAAATTTTTGAAATAATACTTTTTAAATTTCAGTTTCTATTTCATTAAAATTTCACGGGCTTGCCAATTTCTTTTATTAATGAACAAACTCTCTAAAAGTAATGGTAAATAGTTTTTCTTTTTTTGTTTATAAAGGGATGCGTAAAGTGATAACATTCCAATTATAAACAACATAGAGTTATTACATTTTTTAATCAATTAATGAGCGTCGAAATATGGAATAGTGGTTTTCCTGATGTTAACAATAGACTTTACTACAGGAGTATTTAATACTATTTAATTTGATAATGTTTGGGGCACAACAATGTTATTTTTTTTAAAAAAAAACATTTTTGACACTTTCCGACCTTTGGTATAAGATAGTTTGTATCAAGTTTTCAGTGGTGAGAAGAAGTTAGTTTAACTCAGTGTAAACTTTTGAAAAAAGTTTACTCGGTATTAGCATGGCTAATCATCATTAAAGATACAAGTTTTGAATGGTATTCTAATTACGTCCAAAATATTATCAATGATCCAACTAAAGTTTACATACCCATAAGTTAGAAGTCCCTTTTCGATTTTGTAGCATTCACTTCTTGCCCAACGTCCGTATTCAACGATACCATCATCACAATGATAATCTTCATCGACTTGTCTACGAGTACGTCTTGGGGTCTTTACAATATTCTTTCCTCGTCTTCCTCTTGCTCTTGTACGTTCTCCAACACCGCCTTCGTCATCAGAGTCCGTAGATGATTCAAGTTCAGAAATGTCCATGACACCTTAACAAGTAGGTAAATAATTAGATTTGTATCGTAATAAATATGAATACTATTGACGATTAAGGGTACACTATATATAATATATCTAGTTGAACATAGAAAAGAATGCAAGTCATCACTTCTGACATGGGGTATTAATCAGTACCTTCATCGTGTCCGTATCTTTTGATCTGGGTTCTACGCCTGGGCTCATGTATAACTAATTCGTTTTTAGTGCCAACCTCATCAACTTCAATTTCAGCTTTACGTGCCCATTTTTTCCAAAAATCTGGATCATCAATGTTGATATCTTCTCGATTGCCAGTAGCAGCAAAACTAGCTTTCGAAAATGTAGAACCTTTCTCACCAGTTTCCTACATTTTTATTGAACAAGAAAAAAATACAAGAATTATTGAATAATGTTTAATATTTCCTCAAGCATACCATTTTTTGATTATTTATTTACCATTATAAACTTGATCTACTTTTTTAAACTCGAATGATTATTTAAGTCATACCAAAGTAATAATCTGAGTTCTTCTTTGTAAAATACAATCAATATCCTCTTCACAAAATTTATCGCCAGCATTGTCTTCATCCATTAAGGCACCGTAAGCCCCTCTCTTCAATAAATCTTCCACTTCCTTTTTTGAAAGTTGTTTTGACGCACTTGCATTCGCATCTGTTTTTCCGCCTTGAACGGTATTCATACTTTGAAGTACAGCCTTATCTAATCCCAACTTTAAGGATGCCCTATCAAACATTTCTCGTTCATATGTATTTCTACAAATAAGACGGTACACTTTCACCAATTTCGCTTGTCCGATTCGATGACACCGAGCTTGAGCCTGTGTATAAAATGTACAAATTAATACATGTATCATTAAAAACAGAAAAGTAATATATACATCATGTAATAATCAGTAATAATCTCATTTATTTTGATTAAACACACAAACACAAGTTCATAAAGTTAAATAAAAAACTACTTATACTATTGTTTTGTGTTTTTTATTTGAAATTTGACAACGAGGTTGAAACAAAACTTTTGTCTACATGGTATTAAGATTTGATTTTTTTTAATATTCAGTTATTTTTATTTCGAAAAACTGCAATAGACACCAACAGTAAGTAAGATCAATTAAACAAAGAGTTGATTTTTTAAATGTAACCAACAACAATTTTTTGCCCGGTTTTCCCCCCTAAGATGCACGGTGTCCATTAGGGTCACTGTTCGTGTCTAATTACAGTACGAGCCTTTTTAATTAGTATGTTTTATTATTAGTTTATTATTGATGAATATTTTACCTGAAGATCATTTTGTGGATTCCAATCTGAATCATAAATAATTACAGTATCCGCAGCCGTTAAATTGATACCCAGACCACCAGCCTTGGTGCATAAAAGGAATACAAATCGATCCGAATCTGGTTTACTAAATCGATCAATTGCAGCCTGTCGAACTGGTCCTCGGATTCTTCCATCCAATCTTTCATATGGATACTTACGATAAATAAGATAATCTTCTAAAATATCCAAACATCGAACCATTTGACTGAAGATTAAAACACGGTGACCGTTGGCCTTTAATTTAGGAAGTAATTTATCTACTAAAACCATTTTTCCTGATGAAGACACTAAAGCTTTGTAATAAATATCAGGATCTGACTCAACATCCGGTACATCGTTCACGATTTTGTAGTCCAATTGAATTTGTTCCTCAGCACCATTCAATAAGTAAGGATGAATGCAACATTTCCTCAACTCCATCATTGTGTTCATTAAGTTTGGAATATTTGCAGCATTTGTTCCTTTGCTTAGAAAAGAAAAATTACGCTCCAAAATAGCTCTGTAGTACTTCTTTTGCATATTAGTTAATTCTACTTCAATAATCGTTTCTTCTTTGGGTGCAATGGACTTTTCGACGTCCTCTTTCCTATAAAACAATTACAAAAGCACCGATAAATCAACGTATCATATTACGTCATATTATATTATATCCAACTGTTCTTATGTTACATATTACAATGACTATTCTATACTATATAATGATATAAGAAATAAGAATTAGTATCACATTATATCACGTAAAACTTACAATCGTCGTAACATCATGGGTTTGAGAAGGGCTTGCAATTTATGACACTGAGTATCCGTTTTCAATTCACCAAACTCTTTTACAAAATTATCGTCTGAAGTAAATTGTGCCGGTTCAAGGAAGTTTAATAGAGAGAACAACTCATTGACATTATTTTGTAAAGGAGTTCCACTAAGAAGAACACGATGTTCTAAATTTAATAATCGAAGACCTTCTAAAAGTTTACAATTCTTATTCTTCAATCTATGAGCTTCATCAATTACACAAAGTCTCCAAGGAAAATCTTTCAAGTCCATGACATCCGTCAAAACTATTTCAAATGTTGTAACTAGAGAATTGAAAGGATACAAAATACAAAATTTAGGTTGTGTAATGAATACGATTCATACGATTTATCGTTTATTCATCCAATGACGATACGCTTTAAATATTCAATTTTCAAAATATATTTCAGTAGTCGAAATAAAAGTATATGTAGTTGTATATTGGTTACTTACTTAGTACATTAAATTTGTATACATCTTTAATATTCATTTGGGGATTGTCAGGATGCCTGTAGTACATTTCATACTCTTGAATCATATTACGACTTGCAACTGAGCCATGATACACTACAATATTGAGATCAGTCCTAAAAATGATTTATAATAAAAAGAAAAAAACACAAGAAATTACAATTCTGTGTAGGAATCTATAATAATTATGATGATTGTGATTTATAATGATTAATTAGATAAAAACAATTAACTTAATGTATTTTTTAGTCCTTTGATCATTTTAGGTTTTACAACTTACCATGTTTCAAATTCTCGTTGCCAATTCGGTACAGTAGAAAGGGGTGCAATTACCAAAAAAGGACCTCGAATTCCGTAGCGATGAACAGAATCGACAAATGCAAGGGATTGAATAGTTTTGCCCAAACCCATTTCATCAGCTAAAATGCAATTCCTTCCATTAAACCAAGAAAAGGAAAGCCAATTCAGTCCTTCCAGTTGATATTCTCTTAGAGTATTGTTATTTTTGTACACCGGAGACTCCTCTAATTTAACCCAATCAGCAGCCTTGGGTCGTTTTTTCTTAGCCCATTCCGACTTCGGCGGTGGTGTATGATACTTGTGGAACTGAACAATTTTCTGAGGATCAATATCATCATGGAGTTCCCAAGTACATTCATCATATGGCAGAGATCTCCATTTCACTAAATAATTTCTCGTGACATTACCAGTGGATGGATCTTTTACTTCAGACATATCTAATATTCTATCGACTTCAGTATACTCTGGATTAAATGGATCTTCTTCTAGGAATTCAAAAATATTTTCCTTTTGATTCATCTTTTGTTTAAAACGTTTGATTTTGGGTCCGGCTCTTTTGTCGCCTTTTGCAATTTCTTCCTCCGTTTTCCACTCACAACTATATCGATTAAAATCAAAAATAACCAATTTAAACATTGCACCTACAAGCTCTAAGAAATATTGTTGTCAAAAATCATAGTATAAGAAAATGTAATGGAAAAATCAATATTACTTACTGCAGATAGGAAAAGTTCTTGTACTTGACATAGAATTCTTCAACTTCTACTACTTGGTTTGGAGGTCGTTCACCTAATTTTTTTTTTTTTTGAGAGAGAGTTAATAAATTATTACTATGAATTTAAACGTCCATATTATTTATAATAGATAATAATATATAGAGCAGAGATTAATAAACTAATTGGAAACTAGAATTACTAAAATTAATAGTTTGTTAATAACAAAATTCAAATTCAGACCTTCTCTCTTTTTCTTCTTCGTTTTCTTTGGTTTGTCATCTTTCTCAGCATCCCCTTTTGTATTCTCAGTTAGTGTGCTAGATGGTTCGGGTTTACTATCAATAGTATTTTGATTCACTTCACCCTCTTCTTTTATTACAGTATCATTTTTTGAATCTTCACTAGTAATACGACTGGTGGTAGTATCATTCTGAATATTTGAGACTGGTGCATTACTTTCATCTTGATCCATTTTTTCTTCTTGAGACTTATTTTTATCATTATCATCATCAGTAGAAGGAACGTTCTGAGATTCATCTTTAGTGCCGTCTACCTTAGCACTAGTAGTAGTACACCCTTGATTATTTTGGTTGTCTGTTGTTTCATCTTTAGAAAAGGTCGAATCAACTTGGTCATTGCTTACTGCATTTTCTTTCGCACTGTGGGATTCACTTTTATCAGAATTATCTTGTTCCATTTCGGTAGTCACAACTTTATCGTCACTTTCTTTTGCTACATCAATCTCCGTGGAGTCTAAAGTCAATGCAGAAGAACTTTCCTTGTTTGTGCTATCAATATTTGGAACACCTTCTTTTTCTATTAAAGTAGTTGTAGCATTATTATTACT
This sequence comes from Sminthurinus bimaculatus, assembly GCA_034698285.1. Lineage (NCBI taxonomy): Eukaryota > Metazoa > Arthropoda > Collembola > Symphypleona > Katiannidae > Sminthurinus > Sminthurinus bimaculatus. Next base: position 18,266 of record JAQIVE010000532.1, read on the forward strand.
AATATTATTATTTTCAGTAGACTCTATAGTCGTCTGTTTATTAGAATCTAATATACTATTCACAATATCTACAGGTTCATTTTCTGAAATGACCTTGTTATCCTGATCAATACCATCGGTACGGCTGGAGTCTTTATTAGGAGATGATTCAGAATCCAACACTGATGACTTATCATCGGTAACACTATCACTGCACGCTTTATTTATTTCAACTTTTGAATCATCCAACTCTTGCTTTTCACTTTCATTCCCTCCTTCAGGGGTTTTGTCGTCCTGTTTGTCAATATTAGTAGTAGTAGTAGTAGAACTTTCGTCTGCTGCTTCCTGTGTTTTGCCGTCCTCTTCACCTTCGTCATCGTCCTCGTCTTCTGAGGATGAATCCAAAATAATTTCTCTTTTACCTATTCTCATAGATAAAATATGCTGAACTATCATTGTATCTTCCTCAGCCGGGTTTATGAAGACAAAGTTTGGTTTGGTTAAGCTTTGGCTACTATTATTGCTTTCATCAAGATTGCCGGTCGGTGCAGATGCGGATGGAGTACTTGTCGTCGGTGTAGATGACCCTGCCGGGGCTGGTGTTGTAGCCGCTGAATCAGTAGTAGTTTTTGTAGGAGTTACATTAATTGATGCTTCAATCGCCTTCAACGCTGCTTTACTTGGAAGGACTATCATTAAACAATTATATTCATTAGTCATAATCTAGTTGCTACAAAATAATGCACGCATCTGCCAATGTTATTTTATACATATAAGATTGAAATAGTATTAGTCAAGTCAAGTTTATTACTTGGAAGAAGTAGATCTTCATCAGAAATTGGAAGATCAATATCATCAGTATACTTTTTTCTCTTAGTATTCCTAGCAGATCGCCTTTTCGACGAATCTTCTTGTTCGGGCGAAGGAGGTGGGGTGACGGCAATCTACATTAATAATAATATGAATTATGAATCATGATACAATACACATTTTTAAAATTTACAACACATAGTATCGTTTATCTTCTAACTATATATTGGTGTACTTTTATTCGTCACGTCATGTTGATACTTTGAAACAAGATTTTAAAAAAGAACTACATACATCATCGGATTCGGAGTCGCTTCCCTTCCTTTTATTCTTCTTAATCTTAGCCAAAGCAATCATAGTCTTTGAAGGTCTCTTCCCTGAGAGAGATAGGATAGAAAATAAACGTTGTAATTCTCATCTCATAACGGTAGAAACAAAATCAAGTCGTATATACGAATTAATTAAAATTATTTATCATATTATAATATAATGTACTCACGGCTGGAACTACTCGACTTCAACTTTGGCTTTTTCTTTTTAGGCTTTGCAGGTGTTACTTGCTGCTCTTCGTTTGTAGGAAGTGTAGACGACGCGGCATCTGTGGTGTCAGTTGTTGTGGTTACAGTTGTGCCTTCTTGGGTGCTGGCATCACCTTCTCCTTTAGTTTTAACATTAATTACATGAATTAATTTTATTATACATATAGAAGTTTGCAGCTCTTCAGCGTATTCAAAATTTACACATTTTACCATGTTAAAAATAATAAGGGTAACATTACAACAACCAACAACATTAATAGTCTTTACGGAAATATGTAGTTGATTGGTAGTAGTAGCTACATGAATGTACGCAAATTACAATTTTCATGAAACATATTGAACAAAACAGTTTTATTTTTTCATAATAAGATACTAAATAATTATTATTTTTACCCCCACTGGTGTTCGCAGTAGGGCCTCCTTCAACTAGCTCCTTAGCTAGAGTGATACCTAAATTTTCAAAAATAGAAAACCCACATTATAAAACTATAAGTAGATGTAAGATTGGTTAGACCATGACGACATGATATGCATACATACATGTATATAGACTGCAAGGCATAATATATAATAATATATAATAATATTATAAAACTTTAAAACAAAAATGAGAAACTGTCATAACTTACCAGCAGCACCAATCCCGTTTTTTTGATCCGATTCATTGATGTCTTCTGTTTTAACGGTGCCATCCGCATCCGTTGACTCCCCTACAGGTAATTGATGATTCTCAGGGGGTTCAACATCGGGTTTTTTCTTTCTAGACCTCTTTGGAGTTTTTTCTTTAACCGGTTTAGGTTCTTTGGCTTTCTTTTCTTTTGGGGATTTATTTTCGCGAGGTTTTCTAATAAGGTTCAAAGCAAAATAAAATGCTATTTAAAGTATTCTTCGTCTTTTTTTAATGCCTGTGTACAACAATTATAGAGTGAAGAAGGCTTCTTCAGATGAAAAAGCGATAGCCAGATTGTTGATTTTTATGCCTAGCTCATGATTTATTACAAAAACTATTATATAAAAAATAATATCATACAATATTATTCATACTAACTGAAAAACATAAATGAAAGTCCGAGAGAAAAATACATACCTTGGTTTTTTAGGCTTTTTCTCTGGTAAATCAAGAGGGACGTCGGCCTAAATAACGATAAAACATAAAATTCAAATGAACCGATAATGGTCACCCCAATAAAAATAATAATTGTTGTTGTCCCAAGGAAAGAAAGATCAAATGAGGATTACAACATCGATATGACACTTATTATTAGTGTGATAAAACTACAAATACAATCTTACATCCAAATGAAAATCGTATACTTCATGTGAAGATTGAGGCATAACTCCGGAGGGGTGAAATTGTGGCGGACCTCCAGGTGGTTGCTGTTGCCCCGGTGAATCCGTCATCATCATTTGCCCTGCCGGCACTGACATTTTTTGTTTCTTTCCACCTCCACCTTTCCTCCCACCTTCCTTTGGTTCCCTTGGTTTTCTTTCTTTCTTTTTCTTTGATTTTGGTTGGTTAAAGTCCTCAATGATAGGCATATCAGTAGGCGGTGGGGGTAACGATTCATTCATCATTCCCTATAATAGATAATCATTTATAATAATAATTTTAATAATATATCTCAAATCATAGAAAATATTATGTTTTATTTGCTGCATGTGGTGATAAAGCCATATTTTTGTAAAATAAAAAACGAATATATTACAATATTATAATATTATTATGCTCATGAATTAAGAAACTATTTCACAAAAAAAAAAATACAAGTTTTTACCGTTTGATGAGGCATTGGAGGTTGTGAGCCATATGTGGGTGGATTTTGTAGACCAGGAGGTAACGGACCACCCATACCGGGAGGAGGCATTGGTGGATACGGTCCACTTGACATTGTTTGCAAATTTCTGAGGCGTTCCTGTAACTCGGTAATTTGCATTTGCGTTTGTTGAGATGGTGGTAAAGTATATAAATGCTGAAGTTGTTGTTGAATCTGATGAATTTCATAATGATAACGGTCTGATGGAGGTATTTGTTGTTGTTGAGAGGATGGGTGCATAACGTTTTGTGGAGGCATTTGACCAGGACCAAGTAATCCACCACTACCGTGAGGTGGGGGTGGGTAATGTGATCCCATAGGAGGTGGTGGTGGTTGCTGTGGATATTGTTGTTGTTGTCCCGCCACATTACTTGGATACATTGGTCGAACTCCCGCATGATAATTAGGCATAAAATTTTGATGAGTTGGCGGAGCAGGTGATAAACTAGAAGCCGATGAATCAGATGAAATGGACGCAGGAGGAAATCTAGCCTGGTAGGGAACTTGTGAAGGAGGGACCATCACATTAGATCTACCATTGCCTTGTGGTTGTTGTTGTTGTGGTCCATTATTATTACTAAAATGATTTATTGGTGGTCCCTGTTGCTGCTGTGAAGGATAATTTCCCATCATAGGCATTGAATTTCCTTGTTGCATAGCATTTTGTTGTTGTGAATTAGACTGATTCATTCCTATAGACGATGACGATGATGGTGGCATAGGAGATGAGGCACCACTATTATTAGAAGAAATTCCTCCTCCTGATGTCATCATGGCATTTTGTTGTTGAGAAGGATTCATCGATAGCGATTGTGATGTAAAAACATTATTACTATTACTATTATTATTACTACTATTAGAACCTAAAGATGCATTTGGTATGGATGGACTATTGCTTAACGACGTCATGGCTAAACTTGCTAAATTATTTTGTTGTGAATTATTGTTATTCGTGTTATTACTATTTGTCTCCAAGCTTTGTTGTGAAGTCTGTGAGTTATCTACACTTGACACCATAGAGCCCAAACCACTGTCACCACCTAAAGGAGATTCTGTTATCGAGGAATTACTTGGCAAATGGAAAGAGTTGTCTAATTGTTGAAGTGACGATGATGAAGACGATGATAACGGTCCACCTCCAATGTGATTGTTATTACTAGTACTATTAGTGTTATTATTACCGCCGGATTGTTGATTTAATGACATTATATCTGACGATGAAGAGTCGTTACTATTATGTTTGCCATGTTGCGGATGTTGTTGTTGCTGCTGTTGATGATGCCGATGATGGTCCTGATGATCTCCTGTTAATGAAGAATTATTTAAAGATATCATATCTGTAGATTGGAGAGAAGAAGAAGAAGAAGTAGTAGAAGAAGGAGGTGGGATTGAAGTTAAAGACGGGGATTTATCATCATCAAGAAGCTGATGATTTGGTAGAGAACATTGATCTGTATTGTCTATTGATGAACTTAAATTACCCAATTCCATTAATTCTGCTTCATGTGCGCGAACGATAGATGAAATAGTACTATCCAAATTTGAATTAGAAGAATGAGTTAAAGATGAACTGCCACCGCTACTATTGTGTCCTGGAATGTGTGAAAGCATACTCCCTGAACTGTTATTTGAATTTGACAATTGCTGCTGCTGCTGTTGATGGTATGCCTTGGTTTGACTTGGACGATTTTGCCATTGAGTTGTGGGCGACAATGGAGTTTTTGGCCCACCAACTCCAGGTGACTATAGAATCGCAAAATATAAATACAATTATTTCATTGGTATAAAAATAATAAATAAATACCGTGTACATTAGCTTTGCTTAGTTAAAAAAAGTCAGAATAATGCTGAGAAAAATTACCAACATTAGTAAAAATTCAAAAAAAAAATGAAGCAAAAAATTTTAGCTATCAACATATTGCATATTTTTATGGTAGTTCCTACTAAAAGGACATAAATTACAAAACGGCGTGTAAGTGGAATAAATGACATTATAAGGACGGCGAAAACCCTCAAACTCATAACATTATAACCTTACTTGATGCTGGTTGATTAAAAACCATTAAAAGGATTTAAATCAGGTATTTTTTTTACTCATATTCGTATTTTTTCATTTTTATTAACCAATTTCTAAACCCCGTCACAATTTGTGGGTTCAGAGGCTGTCGCCATCCTTAAACTCAAAATCTCAAGTCTGAGAAACAAACTATATATACAAACTTTTTCAAATCCTTCATAACGCCTGTATTCGATATATAAGATAACTTCGAATTATTTTGAGCTACCGCGGATGTATAGAAAATCTGGGTATGATACTTTGCTTTGAAGGGAGAGAAATTCCGATATATATATAGTTAAAGTATTTTTAAAAATCTACCTGCGACTTAATTATACTAGGTTACACGCCACTTTCACACATGAAGTGGCGAGCATTCTATTTTATACTTTATTCATTTAAGATTGAAAAAATACGTACCATAGGTGTTTTAGGTCCACCGATTGGTGAAGGTACCTAAAAGTGGTTATATGAATGAAAAAAAAACAACAACATTTCTTTAAAGTAACAGGCCAGGTTGCGTATCTTGCAATACGTTATACGTTTATTTTATGTAATATCTCATCGCCAAAAAAAATCTAATGACACACTTTATTATATTACCATTTGTGCCAAATTATTTTAACTGTTGCAATATTATTAAACTGGTTTCAAATACGGACCTACCTTTTTATGAGATTGTATTATATCGAGATTTTAATTGACTATAATATAATATAGTTTGAAACAAATGCTTGCCACATATAATAAAAAATATAGTGCACGTATAAAATATTTTATACCGTATTTATGACTCCGCCAACGCCTGGTTGAGGTTTTGGTGAGGGTGAGTTTTTGTTGACATGTGGCATCACCATTTGTTCTAATTCTGCAATTGCAATAATATTTTATTGATTTAGAGCCGTATGGATGATATTTCAAGAAAGAATAGTTGATTATTACTTACAAATTATTAAAGAAATAGTTTGTACTTAGTACTTACGTAGTAAATGGTTATTATCTGCTGATTGTTGGTTTTGAGGCATAGGCTGGCTATTTTGTTGTTGTTGTGAAACCGCGATATTTTGATTAGGAGTTGCTGGACGAGGTGATTGTGCAGGAGTACATAACCTTGGTGATAATTGTGGCGTTGTATGAAGTTGAGGATAACCTTTCATATATGGACTTGGAGCCCCATTAGGAAGTTGAGAAACACCCGAATTTGGATATGAACTTGGATAATTTGTAGGCATTTGTTGCTGTGGCGTTGACGAAGGTGGCTGTTGTTGTTGTTGTTGTTGTTGTGGGGGTGGTGGTTGTGGTTGAGATGCTGATATTCCTTGACCCGGCTGAACTTGTCCGGAATAATACTGTGAATAACTTCCATACTGACTATGTTGTTGTTGTTGTGCAGACGGTGTCATAGCTATGGAGTCAGATGAAGGTGCACGAGAGGAGTAATTCCCAAACTGTTGCTGTTGTTGTTGCTGCTGCTGCTGACTGTGCTGATGCGTTGGCGGATTAAAGGGACTTACTACTGGATTGGTGGGTTGACCTGTTGGACCTGCTGGAAGTCTACCACTGGCTGAATGTTGATAGTCTGGATACTGTTGTGTAGTTGAACTACTTGGGTACATACTTTGTCCATACATATTTTGAGGTTGTGACATGACATTCGTAGGAGGAGGACCCGGTTGACGGGGCATATACATTGAGGGCACAACCTATACAATTTATCAGCACAATATTATGAATTTGTGAACACTTTTACTTGTTAAACATCATAGTTATCTTCTTTTTAAAAAAATCATACTATGCATCATATGTACGTTCACTATGTTACTTTTAAATAGGGAAAACGAGCAATGCCAATATTCTGGGAGAACCGCCTCACTATAATCCATGAGGGACACAGCATAATGACGTGCCTTTTCTCCCTACATATTTCCACTGCTCTTTCCCCATGTAAAACCATACAAATCTACTATAAGTAATGTCAAAATATAGGGGAAAACAGCAGTGACAATGTAAGTATATACACACACTGCCTATTATAAGGGGGAAAACAGTAATAATGTACGATAGTTCAAAAATATTGCGCTATCGAAAACAGGATTTTGTAATAAAGTCTGAAGTTAAACCCGGCAGTTGCTGCCGTCCTTGTTGTATTCATAAATTCTCATGGATACAAAGGAGAATCAGGAAAGTGGAAAGTATATACACATACAAAATACATATACATACAAAGTTCTAATCAGCCAATTCAGAATTGACATTTATAAATTGTTTAGGTCAATATGATCGCGTAGTTCTATTAACTTTCCATATAATAATATAAGGTGGGTAAAGATTTTGTAATGCCCGACGCTAATTTGGATTTACATAAAGGCATTTTGTTTACTAAACGTGCTCAGTAAATTTTCCGATTAATTCCTTTGATACTAGTAAATTGTTTTTAATGTAAACTAATCCAAAACGTTTAGAAAAATGTAAATACAATGTATGTGAGTTGTAAAAAAAATCTACACAGATTAGCTGGCAAAAAATGTATGAGTTCATCACTTGGGGGAACGAACTTCTGAAAGAATTAAACTCATATACACACTACTGCAGCATCTCAAAAGTATGACTTTGTACATAAGTATATCCAATACAATAATATCAAACATCATATCCAGTCCTAAAATTTAAAAAATTAAAAAAGGGTACTTTATTTTACCTGACTATGAGGAATGTGCGGTGCACTGGATGCCTGTTGTTGAGGATGAGGTGCTTGTTGTTGTGAACTCGGCTGTGGTGTAGCATGTCTAGGTATACTTGAAGGATAGGCATGAGGTTGACGGTAAGCACTTGCTGTATTCCCTGGATAATGATGAGGAAGAGCACCACCATAATTTTGTTGTTGTTGCTGTTGTTGTTGCTGCTGCTGTTGTTGTTGTTGTTGCTCATTCCATCTTAATTGTTGAACATACATTGAATCCTGCTGAGAGGGTCGGTAACTAGCCCCAAATTGTTGCTGTTGTTGTGGCAGTGGGGCAATAGGTCTTGTTGGGGGTGTTGAATGTTGTTGAGCAGGAGGAGCACCAGGTCTCATAATTCCTTGAGATTGTTGAACTGAATACTCCTGGTAGTGCAGGCTTGGATTCGGCACACTTGAGGGCTGCTGATGATATGATGGATAACCCGTCATAGGCCTTGAAGGTGATGGCCCACTTGGAGTTCCATATCCAGATGGTCCAGTAGTCGCCGCACTATATTGCCCATATTGTGAATAATCCGGATAGCCTGGATTCACAACAGAATTCATCTTGGATGGCGGGGCCATTCCTTGACCAATCTGTGTATAACTGGGTGGCTGACTACCAAAACTCTGCATCACACTATCAACATTTGAACCAGGCCTTGCAGCTGAATTCCCTTGCCCTTGAGCGGCCGCCGCTGGGAAGCTATTTTCCCCAGTTCCTAAGTCACCCAAACCATCAAGCATTCCACTTCCCAGGTCATCGCCGAATAAATCGTAATTTTCCATTCCCGTTACAAACTACTTTAGTGACGTCATTGTGTCATTTGTTGAGTCTCGCTCTCGCTCACAACACCAAAAACTTTCTCTCTATACGTAGATATATTTCTCTCTTTAATGCTTTCCCCAGTCACACATATAGGTAGAGAGACGAATACTTTTTCTTCTTTAATCCTTATTATAACAATAATTACTCGCAGACCACGATCTTTCAAATTGAAACCAACGGGGCACTGGCACAAGCGTCATTATAATTTCGTCATTTGTTTTCTCTTCCAAATTTTTCTAGTTCCTTTTTCTTATAAAATTTCATGTAAGTGCCTGTTGTTAAAACAAAAAACAAAACAAAATCATTACAATTTTATTAACACTGCACTACTGCTTACATTAGTGTATGTAACAGTTATAGAACTCTCTCATAATAATATACCAGAATGTAATTCAAGCCCCAATAATGAAATCTACGAGAAATAAACATGTACAACATGTACACTGTAAATCCCCGCGACGAGCAATGTTTGTGTAAATATAAATAATTAACGCATGGAATCAATAATATATTATTTATATCTAGCCGTATATGGTATAACCATTGGATGGAACATAAATGAGCTGAGAAATAAAAGTACATTACAGGAAAAAAACACCTTAAGTTACCATGGTAACTCTATTTCGGTTTGTCATTCTTATTTTTCAACCCTAATAAGGGCAAATCTAGACTTCAGGTTCAGATAAATGTTTTGAATGAGTAACCATGGTATAGTTACACATACGTAAAATGCACTTCCATGTTATAAACCTGTTCCAGATTAAAATTGAAAGTATACACTAAATTTGTCTTTAAAATATGTCTCAAAAAATAGTATTATTAGGTTACTTTCAGTTATCTGCCAAAAGGTGTGTTTTCACATCAAAGAGTTTGGCAAGATATATATTATGCATAATTGGTGTCATTTGCGACCTCTAAAATATATTCTTTAGAAAAATATTTTTGTTCCACTAATAAAAGAGCTCCTCTATGGAATTACAACTTACAAACTCGTTTACGAGTTTTCAATTATTCAAATTATTGTACATAATTATTGTAAATTACGATTGCTATCATAAGGTAATTGCCATAATTGATGCGAATCCAGAGTGTTTTGTAAGGGAGTATAGCTCATCTTACAAACGGCTAGCACGTGAAAGATGATTCATTTATTTGGAAGGGGAGCTGCCAAAGTATTTTGCACAAATTGAAAAAGCAAAGTGCTTTTTCGATAAATGTGAATTCATAAAAACCACTTTATTGTTTTTAAAACTTCGTGAAGAGATTTTATTTGCCAAACATTTTCCGACTGTCAATTTCAAAATTTAGACTCTTGCCTTCAATCCATGCTTCATACCTGCTGCTTTCACTACCGTTCTCTTGAACTCTGGATTCGCCGTTTGTTTGTTTTTTTTTTTTTGAAAATATTACATAAAATTCTTCGAAATACTGCACACGAAATAGTACACAATATTTTTTGTACTTGGCTATTGTACATAACAATTTACACTTAATATTTCTTTGTGTAGATACAAGTATAACAGCAGAGGAAACCATAAATAAGTAAAAGTGCTTCTAATATACATATATGTACACGATTAGAACATATTAAACTATTAGCATTGTTACAATAGAAGTTACTTTAATGTATTCATATTATTATTATATGACGCAGACGATGATGCAGACAGTAGACGAGTTTTATCAATACATTCGAAATTCAAATGCCAAAATACAAATATTTGACTAATGGTGGTAAGGATTGTGATGTTAACGTTGGCGATGATGATGAACGCAAAGTAGAGTTGCTTAGGAAGAACATCTAAAGGGGAAAAGATATACGCTTATGCTTCGGTAGTACAACCGTCAAGAGATTCATAATCGCTACAACTTTCCCCCTTAAGACATCCCAAGATTTTTCACCGTTGTCCCCCAGTACTTTGGATGAAATTGGATGGACTTTAAACATGAGGATACCATGTCCATTTTATATAAGATATTTGACATTTTGATTACGATGTCATGAAATGGAGTCAAAATGCACCTCTAGTGCAAAAAGCAATCAAAACCAAATAAAAAAGTCGATGTACATGTATATGTACGGTACCATACAAAACAGTATTAAATAGATGGAGAAAGTTCCCCTATCCGGAATTTAAACAAAGATTCCAAAGTTCTTCTTCCATTTCTCGGATAAACACTTATAATTTAACTAACTCTGTACAAAACCTGGTACGTTTACAAGCTGTCAACTTCAATTACTATTTAGTATTTTACACTGATTTTGCCATATTTATAGTGCATACATTCTAGAGCTGGTTGAAAACAAGGTTTTGAAATAATTTGCATTGACTTACATACGTACTGAATTGATTCACCCAACAAATTATTTTTCATGTTCAGTATACATCGTGGCATATTGTACTTTTCCATTTTATATGTATATGAAAAAAAATCTCCAAATGCAGAAAAATCAACATGTATAGAAATTGAAAATAGACACGTTGAACTTAAAAGTAATAGCTACACTGCTAACTACGAACATGAAAGGCTACTTCCATGCCTGCATACTGCATATAATTCTGCACAAACCCCTTTGTTTGCAAGGTAATACATGACCTTTCATACACAAAAAACTCCCCACAGTATCTAATTAAATTGTATGCATTCGAAAAAAAGGCATAATTAATTGATCCATGATACTTTTAAAATGTAAAATTTCAGTTTTCTTGACAATATTCAGTATAATATGTACTATTCAGTTTCTGATGTTCTTAGATGTATTTCGTACTTACGCTAGCATTTATATAATAGATAGGTAATAGGTATAATATAGGATAGCTACACTACACACACACACACATATATACGAACAAGTACAAAGCTTGGGTGCTATATTTTTTATGCACATTCTACAAATCAACAAGCACAGCACACACATATAGGGATGCACATAAATTTCCACTTCCACAGGCGTTTCAGTTTGATAATCCAGAGAGTTGCGTAGTGCTGTGCACTCTAACACTAATGAATATTCATTGAATTTTCTTCTTTTTCTCTCGTCTCTTGTTCTTTTTTCAACTATAATATAGTTACGCATTACATGCTGTGTCCGTGTAAACTTGCTCACGAGTAACATTATTTATACTAATTTCGTTTTACCTTTTACGTATAGTCCTCGTTGGTAAAAATACACATTTTATAAGCAATTAAAATAGACAATTGCGCGTCTGGCTAACTCTATGCGTATGTATAATAATATTGTTAACTGCATACAAGATAATACTTTGTTGTCACGTTGTATAACATTTTATGTAAAAACAAAACAATATCTATTATATCATTAAAAACTGTATTGATCTCATTTTCAAAAAAACTATTTGATACAGTTTTGAGTTTCAATAAATTGACTTTTCAAAATCAAACAATACGCAGCCTAAATTTTATAAATTTTTTAAACCTGGTTGAAATAAAGAGCATTAAAAAAAATTTGACCAGAATACGCCATTTATCTTAACATAAAAATTCTGCGTAGACAACTGTTTCGATGTCTTTTTTATCGAATTTTCGACGTTTTTCGTTACCTATCTCTTTGTTTTGCCAATTATTTTAAAATTAATTTTCAAATGTCTAACGTAAATCTACATCTTTCAACTTGAATGAAATTTTGAGCATCTATACATATCGCTAGCTAGGTTTTGAAGAATATATCCCATTATCAGAATATTTATAAAACATTACGCCATTTCAATGTTCAATGTTTAATTTACATGCACATGAACATGTATGACGCTTAAGTTTTTTTGAGTGAATAAGCTGGTAAAATACTGTTCTACCTGTCCATTCCTTTTGCGTGCGCTTTTGCATTTACAACGTACTAGAATGCCCACTTGCCAAGCAATTATGAAAAAATGAGCTAAAAACCATTTTGTTTACGAATATTTATAAGCTTTTCAATACAGGTCCACAGCAGTCAAAAAAGCATTTATACACACTAATACTGATAAGTGTGTGTGTATTTATGCATATCTACAAATTAAATCTGACTCCCGGCGGGTCAATGTCAGGTCGTTTTTCATCCTGACCCTCTAGTTTAATTACTATTTTGTATCTCTTTTCAACGGTATACCATACGTAGTTTTCGCAAGATAAGTAAAAATGTTCTGCGGTTAGACATATGGCCATACTTTGAAGGATTTATGAAATACTATGCAGGCCTGATACGAAAGGTTTTAGAAAAAGAAATCGACTTGGGACAATTAGATTATATTTCTTAGCGTAATTATTTTCCAAATAAACAAATTTCGGGTACGTACATCTATTGACCTTTATATTTAATAGCTATATGCCAGTGATGTACGTGTTGAAAGGGGGTAATGGATGGTAGTTGTTACAAAAATATACCAATAATCATATTAATCCACAAATATAACACATGTATTTTTGCCATTAGAAATACTTTTCATTTTCATTGTACCTATTTCGAAATAGGGAAACTAAATCAGATTCGCCACCTAATAGGGTATATTTTCATTTGTTTAACACCTATACTTTTGTCTGATTGATTGACTTTTGTTAACATTCCCTATTTAGGTTTTTACTTGCACAAGATTGTACTCACGTTTCCCGTAATTAATTGTTTATAATACGGTAGGAATACCCTAATTTTCATTTGCCGGTATATATATACATATCCTTATGATTTACAAAACGTCTACTATCAACTTCCATTGTAATCAAAAAAATTCCTAATGCTTCCTTTTAAAAATGACTTTTTAAATATTTTTAATAAAGATTTTAAAAAATTTATCTTTTTTGAAGTTACCAGGTTTTTAAACAAAAAGTTCAATTAACTTAGAAATGCTGAAATCTTATTCATAATAATTAATACATGAATCTTCCGCTTGAACACATTCCTTGGATATATAATATGGTACACTAATCTAAATTAAGATTATTGATAAATAGAAGAAAACGTTGGAATGCAATCAAATTAATCTGCTAGGCTGGTATAAAATCGATTGACTCGCCAAACACACATACACACACAATCACACACTAATATACATGTAGACACTAATATACACTCTTCTCTTAGAATTTCATTGCTCCGATCCACAAAAAAAAACTTTGTTTGAAATACACATATCCACACACATGTAAAAGGTAGACGTTAATAGAAATAATAGATGCTCATTTTTTCTTTACGATAAGAATCAGATACTAAAACAAAAATAAAGCATAATAATATACTAATGCAAATACTCATTGACGAAAGCATTGCTTTCACTTATAGCTCGTCAAATTTTGAAAGAAAAAAATCGTATTGAAAACCGTGTCTCACTTGATTAATCATTACGGTTATTACGCATAAAGAACACCATACATTCGAATTTCGATCTTGGCTAATTTAAGACTAAGTCGTAATACATATGTACACATTAATTTAACTAAAATAAGAATTCATGTTTGGCTCTCATAATTTTAACTAATAAACCCGACATTTATAGTACAAAAGTATTAAAAAATTTTTTCCCTTCTTCAAAAATAAAAGCTGCAAAAGATCCTACAATAATAAACCCGTTTGTATTCAAAGAATAAATAAATCGTGATATGATTGATCTGGAACACTAAAAAAACAAAATTCTGGAAATGTTGAAACGGAAATATACTATACTTATTTTATCCCTTTCAAAATTAAAACTATGTATTTAACTATTATTTAACAAATACCGCAAGGAAATTTCAACTCAAATAGTACATAAAACAATCACAATATCCATAAAACATGAGGGATTATATTTTTTTAGTATAATATGTATAATAACATACAGCTATATTGCTACATACTTGATAATTAATACCGACTAGAAAAAACCACATTATTATTGTTTTTGTACACCGTATAATATTTTAGTATTAGATAAAAAAAGACTACTTTTAAGTACTTATGCATATCATGATATATAGCTATTATACTTAAAGAATATTATAAGGATAGTCAAAGAAACCATTAAATATAATTTCACTAAAAATTGGTAATACAAATATAGTGTAATATTCTACCTGTCGTTTAAAATTATTACTTGTAACTAAGTATATAAAATTGATTATATTTTACATACCTAAAATAAAATTCACATTTTCATGGTGATCATGACAATGACTTTACGGGGAGATAGCTGAAGCCAACGTACTACACAACTAACATCTAATGGTATTACATTATAATGTGTGTATATGAGAGTGAGAGAGAAAGACTTTACAAACTAAAGTTGAAATGTCAACCACCGGCCGGGTTAGTTTTAAGTTATAGACTTGTAATTAAGAACACTCGAAACGGATAATATAAAAGTTTGATACTTACCCCCTGGAATCCTATAGTTTGTAAAAATGGTAGAAAAATTTCAGATTTTAAATAGGGATTCGGATTCTTCAGTCACTAAATCGTCTCCATTGAAGAATCTTGTCCCAGTCTTTGACATTGCAAGCCAACCCCCCGGTCTACAGCCTTTGAGTCGACCTTTTTCATTGGATGCCGAGTCGTAGAATCCTATTGGATTCAAATACAGGCTGTTTCCCTTAAGCGTTCACTGTTAGACATTTGCTTCAACCAAAGTTACGTCAACCACTGCTTTTACAAGGGAGAGTAAGGCTAGAGGTTTTCAAAGAAACAGCCTGTATTAGAACATATAATGTTATTATACTTAGAAAATGCTTTGAAAATAATGAGCTGGGTTGTAAGGTTGGGACGTCTAGGGAGGGAGGGGGTTTTTGATACTTTGTCACAATACATTCTAAGTAAATTAAGAGAAGGGAGTCAAAGAGCCAAAAAATCTTTGACGTAGTAACCTTAGGACCCTTTACCAGTAGAGGCTTACTCCGCCTTTACTGGTATTCCATTCATGTGAGTAATTGTACTTACAAAATTTCATGATACAAAAAAAAAGGATTTAAAAAAATTTCACCGTCGGCAAACGCACAAGTAAAGTAATAGTAAAGTAGTAGCAGTAGTAGCAGTAGTATACATGGAATAAAGTTCGATAATATTTTGGTTGCGGTGCATTATTTTTTTGTATCTTTTCTTCTCTTATACTTCATATCGCTGCTCATGTTAGAACATAGAATAATATTTATAACTTGAATACCCACATGTATACACAAACGGAATATTTCCAAATTTAAGAAACCAATTAAACTTGCTGATGAATTACACCATCATGTAAGTAATAAATACTTTAAATACTTTGTGTTAACAAGCACAGTATTATTATTATTATGCGTTTACGCGAACGGAACGTGTTTTAAAACTTGAAATCATTTGCACATACCTGTTTAATGTCTATGATAATTGATATCATACAACGAATATTTTTTCCAGCATTCAACTATACATGCAGCTCGTGCCAATTATTATTGATGTCCAGCGATCCATTTAACCATTACAGAATTAAAACAGTAATTTATTCCTGTAAGTAAAACATAAACTAATTACACCATAATGTATTTTTGTTACAATAAACATTTTTGGATGTGGTTTAACATGAAAATGTATAATGTAACAATAATTGAAATTGGAAATACAATGCTACATAGCATTTATGAATTAATATGACACAGAATACACAGAACAAGCTTGTATTTAAGTAAAAGTAGAATATTTAAGAAGCATTTTTTTCGCGTGATAAATTGTATGAATGTAATCTATTTGCTTTGTACTTTGTTTCAAAATGTTGGTATTTTAATAATAATAATGGGAAACCCATGTCCCATTTTACTTTGGTTTTAGTTTCCCTTGCGAGGAAAATTGTAAAAAATACAACGACAACGGTTTTTTATGAATGGAAAAAAGGTCGAAAAAACACTAAAACTAAAGTAAGTAGAGTAAAAAAATATGGGTTTCCCGTTCGTCGTTAGTCGTTAATGTACATGTGAAAATATAGAACTTTTTCCATCTACCTCTTCCCCAATGTCACTGACAGTCACCAATAAAAGTACATAAAATTAAAAATGTTGTAAGCAATATTTAATAAAGTTTAAGCTGAAAGCTAAATCGTTTTAATCGCAGATTAAATAGTGGCCGAGGAGCCTCCTTTTCACCTCCATTTGGCAGTCTCTACTCTGTGGTTTTAGGTTTTTATAACTTTAAATGCAAACTTCTAAAAATTAAAATATGTACTGGGTTCTTAAGTATCTATAATCTATAATTACATAACTTTTTTATTGTGCTAGTATTAGTTATGTATTATGTAATATCAAATATGTAGTACATACTTACTTACTTACCTAGAGTAGACTTGAAATTTTCAAGTTGAAAAGTATAACACCCTCAAAAAGCCGCAAAAGATTAACAAAAGTCAAAACGCAGTCAAGATTACTGATAATATACTTAAACATTAAAGTTAATACATCCTATACATATATTATTATATTGAGAAAATACTATTAAAAGCTACTTAGAAGACCAGAACTTAGAAGATGGAAGAATTAAAAAATAAAAAAATGAAAAACTTTGACTTTATACTCACGAATCACGAATTGCCGGCTCGTCCCATAGAATTTGAATAATACATATAATATATAATATTTCATACACATATTATAATAATATAATAAACCAGATAAGGATTTAATTCTATATATATTTGTCTGGTCAT
>JAQIVE010000533.1:0-35625 GCA_034698285.1 Sminthurinus bimaculatus
TAACAAAAGGTTGACAATTGAATGATAGTGAGTGCTTCCGCTCTTATACAAATATTATTTACTTTTAAATATATAAATATAAAATGCAAAAAAAATATGGATATGTAGTAGTTCCTGGCGAATGGAATTTAGTTTATCGTCTCTCTCTCTCTCTCTTTCTCTCTTTCTACACACAATTTTCCTCTTTTATAACAATAAAAGGTAATATTTAAAGTAATATAATGAATATTATATTGCTGTACTAAATACACGGAGTAGGTACTCGTTTATTGCGTGATGTGAAGATCATTTTTGAATCCATGAGTTTTGTGTTGCGTAATAAACGACTAGTTCCGAATCTATAGTGTTGTATTTAGGTTGCTGATTAGTCTTTTAAGAATGAAAAAGTGTATTTATTATTTAATTTGAATTGTAATTACATATATATTTTCTACATCATTGGAAGTCGAAAGAGATTTTGATGAAAATTTATACTTAAGCAACAAAAAACTGCATTGATATTTTAATCTTAAATCTTAATAATTATTTTAATTGTCTTAATATTATTATTGTAGTGTTTAGTATTTAGTATGTATATTTTTACTTGATATATATTAAGATTGATGTTATCATTTGATACGCAATAGTTATTGTTTACTTGTACCATTGTCAGGTTATATGCTATGTTGTATCTATGTGTTTGTGAGCGTCATTTTTGACTTATTTTCATATTATTATGTTAATTATAAGTTAAATTAATTTTTCACTCCGCATAATGATGACAAGATGTTATTATATTGATATATATCCAACTATTAAGTAAGAAAATTAAAAGTTAAAATAAATATTATTTAATAAAAAGTAGCCGTTAGCTGTAGATAATTTGTGCAAACTTTATATTTATAAGATGTTAGATTTTCTGATGATACAGTAGACGGGATTTTTAAACACCAGGGTGTAATATATAGTCCCGAACTAGAGTCGAGTAGGGAAAATTTTAAATGTTCATTGTTAGAAATTGTTCAAAAAAGATTCGTTTAGTTTTATAAGAAAATCTTTAATAATTAATGTGACGTGTGGAAAACTGAATGGCTAAAACGCAATGCTATGTTAACAACTTTTCCCTACTCGAGTCTATGTTTTACTTGTAATGATTAAATGGAAGAATTTGTGTGGATAACAATTTCTCCTGTGTATGTAACATTAGCAATTCGCCCATCCTCGATTGGAAGGGACTCCTCGATTGGAGCTAGGCACATTTTGTGTGAAAAGCACAACATAATATTGAGATGCAGTTTGTATTTCCGAGATTCAAAAAAAGGAGACTAGTTTCTGGTTTCATTATGCTTTAAATTTTAAAGCCCCGATTATTATACGAATCCCCATTTTACAATTCGACCTTCGAGTATTATTTATATACTTACTTTGAACGAACAATTCGTTCGGTAAAGCCCGGGCTCCCAATCTCGGAAGTACAAAGTAACATACTTTGTACTTTATAGAAATATTTTTTAAAAGGTAACCATTATATAATAGATAATAGTGTCCCTATTTACTATTTACCATCTAAAACGTAAGCACCATTGATGGATGTGGAGATTGAAATCTTTAATTGCAGTATGCAATTCAAAATTCAGTTTTTAACCTTCAATCATCAGGAAACCTGAGAAAAACCATAAAAAAGTCGATTGTTATTGGAATAATCACAATCAAAGGGTTTCAATCCCAATCAACGGTGTTTACTTTTTGGATTTTAGGTGAATTAGTTAAAGAAAACCGTGAGTCGTGTGTCCCAAGACGAAGAAGAAAAGTTTGATATTCATATATAACTACACTGCAAGTGATTTCTAATGAAATAATGACGAGAATGTTGACGTTAAGAATGATGATTGCTGTTGTCTGCAGAATCTAAACATATATAAACGTACGTAATTTCTAATGATATTATAATTATATGTTATTATTATTATTATACATAATACACACAAGATTAACAGGGAAAACTCGAGGATTGAGTTTTTACAGAATGTAATAAGTCTATATATATAATATTGTACATAAGAAATCTCAAGGTGCATTTAACAAATTATTAAAAAAAACAATTTATTATTATTAATTTTATGGTTGTAATTTCCCTGTTGGCTTAATTTTCTAAAAATCATTCTATATTTTCATTTTTCATATTCTCAACTTTAGACTTGAGATTATAATATAAGCCTACACAAATGGAAATGGAAACGAAAATGCAAAATAATGAATGCTGATGAATACAGATGAAAAAATTGGTTAAAATGTGTTTTTTTAGGAGAAAGTAAAGACATGATTTTATTTTGCTGCAAGTCTTTTTGAACTACTCGTAAAGAGAGTATTTCAGAGCGACCAAAGTTGACATAATAATAATATGTAAATCGTAGTTAAACTCTAAACATATACATTAAAACCACAGTCTTTGAGTAGAAATACAAGGGGCAAGAGGGGGAAGGGGTCAAAAAAAGTCAAAAGTACAAAAGTAATAACACATGTAATAAAAAATTAAGTAGGTAAATAGTACATAGTGGCAGCTCATACAAACACAAATTATATTACAAAGACAAGATCAATGAAGTATCTGTAAAATATTATAAGGTAGTTAGCATGAAGACTATAAAGACTAAAGACTAAAAAAGGACTAGATTTTTTTTTCTCTGGACATGAAAGAATACATATTATTATGATTACGGATGGAAAATATGTATTGTCAGAGATAGATATATTAATACACAGAGAGATTGATGGCGATAGTAAAAAAAACTATCAGCTGTCAGTCAATCAGTATAATAATATCATTATAAAATAAACTACTTCTATACATAGTACAGGTATTGTATTGTATTACAGTTTGTCTATTTCGTGTGAAGAGTTCATTGATTGTTGAGGAACTTGTTGTTTTTTTTTTGCAAAAGTGTTCATGTAGGTAGATGATAATAATATGAATATGGAAATAATAAAATAGTTAAAAAAAATAAATTGGCTAAGCTAAAGCATGAATACAAATTTTCAAGTGTATTCAACTTAATAGCCTCCAGCAGTTCCTTGGCTGCCAGCTCCTTGACCGGCTCCGGCACCTTGTCCAGCGCCTGAAGCATCACCACCAGCTCCGGCTCCACTTCCGGCTCCGGAAGCATCACCACCAGCAGCGGCAGAAGCAGCAGCGGCCTGGTTAAACCATAGAAAAAGGGTAAAAGGTTTTAGCAACGGGTTTTGGCTAAATTTGGCCAAATTTTTCAAAATTTATAAAATTTTTTGAAATATTGAAAATACCTCTTCGGCAACAGCTTGAGCGGACTTGTATCGGATGAAGTAGACCTCGGGCTTGCTTGGTTTGGTTGGTTGTTCAGTTGGGATGATGACTTGGGGTCTGGATTCGGAGTCGGATGGCTTCTTGAGGAGGACGTAGACGAGGGTCTTTTGCTCTGGGGCAGGGGTGATGAAGTCTCCGAGGTCAACGGGCTCAGGGGTTGGTGGAGCTGGGGCACGGATGAAGAGGATTTTGTAGTGTTTCTCTGGGACCTTGGGGGCAGATGGGGCTTTTGGGGCCTTGACTTCTGGGACCTCTGATGGAGCAACGTGGATGAAAACTTGCTTGGTGATTCTTTGTTCTAAACCTCCAGCACCACCGGCTCCAGAACCAGATCCTGAGCCAGATCCTGATCCAGAACCGGAACCACCTAATCCAGAAGCTCCAGCACCAGATCCAGAACCTAAACCATTTCCACCAGCATATCCTCCAGCACCAGATCCAGATCCTAAACCGTTTCCACTAGCAGCATATCCTCCAGCGGGTCCTTGGGAAAGAGAAGCAGATGAGGGGGCTCCATAATTAGAAGAGGGAGCAGCAGAAGAAGAAGAGGAAGCAGAGGGAGCTCCATAGTTTGAAGAGGGGGCAGAAGCAGAAGAAGAAGCAGCAGGAGAGCCAGAGTATCCTCCAGCAGTGAGCTGAGCAATCAAGGAAGTCAACGAGCTATACCCACCAGGGGCAGGCTGAGCTCCGGCTTGACCTCCTTGGCTGCCAGAATATCCGCCTTGCTGAGCAGAGGCAGCGCCGCTGTAACCTACAAAGTCACAATACATCAGTTCAAAGGTTTAACGAGGTTCTTCAAACAGTTTATTTTGCACTATTACACGAAATTTAAAAGGCACAATTAAAATTTCCAAAGAAATTCACCTCCTTGTTGTTGTTGCTGCTGTTGTTGTTGTCCAAGATATCCTCCTTGGGCAGCAAAGGCGCCTGGAGCTCCATAGTTTGAAAGAGGAGCTTCAGCCACGACGGAGGCAAACAGCATCCCGGTGGATGCGAGCAATAGCTAAAATTTTACCAAACATTTTTTGCTTTAAATTCACAATTTTCCATATTATTATGCGAGCACTTTTTTTTCGTTTTTGATTTTGTCGTATCACTGAAAACTGATGAATTATAATGTTGTGATATTTGTTCACTGTACAAAATGTGTTATCCACTTTTTCTTTTCTCGAAAGAAATCTTACCGCAGCGATCATGATGATGAGATGGAGTTGGTGTAAAAAAGAAGTAGCAGCAGCAGGCGGATTTAAATAAATAAATAAATAGAAATTTTAAAGGCGTAAAGGCCGACCAATCCCAATCAGATTGATGGAAGAATTTTCCAAAATAAGAAATAGAAAAATAGGAGAGATGTTCCCAAGAAGGAGGCTGTTGAATAACTGATACTTTGCTCCTCCGTCCCTTCGCCTTTTAAATGGTCGACTATTCTTTGCTCTTTTGCACAGGGCACTCGGCCATATTGCATATTATCCTTCCATTATACTTCTGTGATTTCGAACATGTGGATTCTTCTACATTGTGTACTTGTAGATATTGTACTTGGGCATTTTATTATTGACACAATCCACAATCTGTCTCTTCTTGTCTTTTGCCGTCTGTTCTGTATATCCCATTATGCACTTGGTGTTCGATATTTTGTCGTATTCGTATTGTCGTTTTCATGTGTCAAAGGGGAAAAAAAGAAGAAGCAATAATGTTGTGATTATGATACGGCGGGTCGCCAAGTGCCAAAAAAGTTGGAACGTTATGCCGTGTTACTGCACTATATCAAACGAAGAAACATCATCATCATCATTAACAGCCTCTCGAGTTAATTGAATAGTTTGTATATACATATACATATTATAGACATTTTTGCATGTTCTTTGTTGTTTCTTCCTCTTCCTTTCCCTTATATATACACACATTCTATAAGTATTAATATGACTTTTTTTTACCTAAAACGATGCATACAAAGTAAATACACTTGTCTGTACATTATGATGCTCTTGTCTTTTCTTGTCCTCTGCGCTCTTCTGTCCTTTGTCTGACATACAAATAAAAAGACATCGATTCAATACAATACAATGCAATACATTGACCATCCACAACAGGAATGTTACAAGATAAGTAAATACAATAGACAGCTGACGCTGACACCACACAGCAAATAATAGTGCAAAACACAAAATATGGTAGAAAATGCAGAGAAAAAAATCAACTGAAAATGAAAACAAGAACAAGACGAGCTGTATCGTCTTCTTTTTCTTCGTCTTCTTCTTGTTTTGTATTAAATTATCATCATTATTGTTATATCATTGCATTTTTTTCATGCACTGAAACTTTTATCAGACGATGACCAAAAGATCTCTTCATTTGTACTTACAAATTGATCTCTAGTATTTTTAAAAGCTTTGGATTTAGACTTGTTGTCTCTTAAACATATGTAATATGTATATATGTATGTGTATTACTATGTGGCTATCTAATAAATATGTATTGTATTGAATATTTACGATAACATTCTCTCCCTATCGTCATCAGTCTTTTTCGCACATTTGACACATTTTTCCTATTTAATATTATGTACTTACTTATGTACTTGTATGATTGTTATTGACTATGAGAGAGTGTCGCACTCACACACAGGTCTTGCGAGTAAATTAAAAATATGGCGAATTTTATGTAGATTGTACAATGTGTGCAAATTCTGTAAAGTAAAATAAAAAATTATGGATGCACATATCTACATATTTATGCATATTATGTCTGTGCATCCCAATGAAAATGTTGCACAAAAGCCCATGTATGTATATATACTTAGTACAATGTCTACATCTAAATCTACAGAATTTTACTTTGATTTGGCTTCCTTTTTCACCTTATCAGTGCATGAGAGCGGATTCGATGAAAAAGGAGTCGAAATTAGTAAAAAAAGCTCTATTAAAAATGTATAATAAGATCCACAGGCTGAATGCCATATTGCAGATGTGTGTATATGGGTTTTTAACGTCTAATCTGCCGTGTTATTTTTCCAAATTGCGAAAAAATCCCACGCGAATTAATCCAATTAAAAATATAGGAATTTACATCATACTTAGCCAGGAGACTGTGTTGCTGTTTTTTGATGATTGTAATGATTATAATGATGATTGTTGATAAAATCAGTGGTTTTGGTACTTAAAATTTCGTAAATTATGTATAGAGTCAGGTTGTAAAAAATTGTAAAAGAGGCAGGTTGAGAGCAATCGATGAAAGGAGATGAGATGGCGATCACATATCACATCATTTTCATAATCTCGTCCTTGTCGATGGTCGATGGCAAAAGATAATTTTTTTTGGAGTTGAACAAATTGTGTGTACTAATTTTTGAGAAATGCTCTGTAATCTTCAATCTTTCAATGTTCAAATAACTTCATTGATGAAAACTTCAGAGTTTAATCAAAATAATTTACAAAATGTATACAAATAAATCGAGATACATCATACACAAAGGTTGTCATAATTGAGTGCTGATCTTCGACAAATTTGCATGTGTATGAGCAAATATTGTAATTTAATTTTGTAGTAAAAGTAAACTGTGTTATGTAGATAAAATATAAAATAATACATAATACTGTGCAAAGATTGTCAACTAGTAGTACTTACACATTATGAGATGAATAATACATTTTGTATTTGCACTACTGATCAGTATTCAATATGTACATACCTAAGTTCATGCATGTTTTTAGTATATTATTATTGCATTTTCCTACTTCTTTTTTTGTGTACAGTGTGTATTTGAGTGTGTACAGTATCTATAAAAAAGTAAAATATGAGAGGGTTACGCACATTAATTGTGTGTTGGTGTTGGTCATGTCATTTGGTGTCAATCGTCGATGATGTCAAATTCGCAAGAGAGAAATAAAAACCATGTGAGCATTGTACAATGCAAAATTGAAACGTGTCTGCACAAAAGTGTGTTTCGTATCTATAATATTCTAACACATTATTATGTCATGTGTACATACTACATACATACACACAATATACCTATTTATATTAATATATTTGCGAAAAGTGCTAAAAATGCCGTTCAATTTCATATTTTTATTCATGTATATGCAAATATCATGTAAAAAATCGACTGTTGTGACACTCTCTAAATTAATTCATTCACCTTTGATATGACTTCTCTCCCTTTTTACTGCTCTTTTTTTCTCCTGTACAATTTATATATAATGTAGAAAAGTAAAGTGGAAAATGTAAAATGTAAACAATGTCGTCGCAAATTATACTTAATGCGATTATGATGAAGTGATCATTTTACATTGTTAAGATGCTTATTTTGTATTTTTTATATTCTCAAGCCTCAGCTTGGAAGACATTGTTGTAAAGTGTGTAAAAATAAATAACGATAATAGTCATAATAGTATTACCTCAGATCAAAGAATATAAAGACAACGAAAAAGACTGGCAAGTGCAATGAGCAGAGAAAGAAAACCATGACCGTGTTTTTTCAATAGATTTTAGTGTTTAAATAATATCGTATTGTTCTCAAACTTGATGAACGAAAGAGAAAAATGAGGTTCTCACTATGTACAATGTACATATACATCGTTATTCATCATTATTTTAGTGCACGGCATAATAAATAATACAAATTGTTAAGTTTAAGGTTGCAAGGGTTAGCAGTTGGCAGAGTGTTGCGAAATCCTTGTTTTAGTGAAATGCATACTGATAAAAGATTAGAGATCAAAGGTACTCCGTCATCACTAATGACTAATGACTAATCACTAATAAAATGATATGTAACGTTAAAAAAATACATAGAGCTTTTTGAAATACGTTTTTTGGAATCACTAAATATTTTTGTACAATTAACGTAAATACATTCTAGATGAGCTAGAATGCGAGAAAGAGAGGAGCCCGAGGTAAATAGATACATACGAACAAGAAATAATTTGACGAGTACATGTGATGAAGGATTTTGTGATTTGCGACTGACTGATGATGTGACGATAAATAGAGTTGTCATTGTGTGTGATCCTCTTGCTTTCGATTTTGGCGATATTTGTTGCAGTTGATCGAATTGGAGCTTCAGCAACTTCCCATCGAACTGCGCCCCAGGAACTATGACTGCAATTCAAGAATTCAAGAAAGATTGACAGTCAAACATACACATTCAATGCATAATATGTTACATTATTATGTTATGCTCTAACACAGCAAATTATGTACAACATTAGGTGTATATGCTGTATGCCATGTTATCAATTAAAAGAGTGAACAGTAGTCATCTAAGGTTCATTATAACACACAATATTTGCATATTTTTTTCCTGTAGTACAACTTACAGGTTGTACTTCTCACACATGTCTTTAAATGCTTGGAAATAATTGAAAATACTTGAAATTCTACGTTCGCTTGTCCTACAGTCAGCCATAATCATCATCATCATCACCTTCGTTGTCTTTGTCGTCAATGAGAGTATGTACATGTGCCAAAAAATGACGGATTCTATTTTCTCTTTGCGACTCAAGAAAATAAAAACGTATTGTGACTTGTGACGTTATTGTCAGCGCTCTAGCATATTTTACCAAGTCCCGACTACTAATCTTTCCATGTAAATTTTTAAAATTTTATGGACAGGACAACAGAAGCCAATATTCATTGATTTATCAGAGTCATGGAGCTAAAGGACAGAAATTAAGTATGTTTCTCTTTGCAAATTGTGGTATAATGCCACATTATCCTTGTCCTTTCTTGTTTTAAGATATTGAATTCTCTACTTCATTTCTTGCACTATATTATGCAGTAAAAGTACCTGTAATCTGTATCCTATGTTTTAAAGGGGGAATTCCTACATAATAAAAATAACGCCTTAAATTCAGCCTGGACTGCAAATGCCAAGAATTTCTGTCAACTCTATAGCCAAATCTAAACTGTCCTTTCCTTGACTTTTTCTTTTCATTTTAATCCAAAATAGCAGTATTTATTTATATGTTATATTATATTATTAAGTGCAAGAGATGAAATATTTGCACAAAATAAAGTGTCCTCGTTGTCTGCTCTACTTGCCAAAGATGATGACGCAGGTTGTACATACTGCGTACAACCTGCGTCAAAGGTCAAAAGTATTACCTTGAATGCTAAATTGACCATTGAATGGTTCACCAAAATTTTGAAACTGTTTTTCCTTGCATACTTACGATTAGATACGGAAATGTGTTGGCAATCGACACACGGACAAAAATACATTCAAAAGGCTAGAATAAGACATAATCTACAACATTTTATTTTGCACAGTATTCGACTTTTATTTCTGGGCTCACTTGTGACAGGTCTAAATATAGGTACATGGAGATCTTTAAGTGACAAAACAGTGTCACGTTTTCAGTTTTTTCTTTGTAAGAAATTCTTGTGGCAAGAATAAAAATTAGGAAAATTAAATTAAATCAATTAGCAGCTGATATTGACTTGATAGAATCTCGACTCTCAACTGCACGTTGCATCTGCATGGCTTTTACATAACAGGGTTGACTTTATCGACACGAGGAAATCGATAGATACTTATAAGAGGCCCAAAATTGTGTCAATTATCACATTATGCAAATTTGGAAAAGGCCCAAAAACAAGATGTTTACTTTTTTCGCGAGATCCATTGGTTAGTTTGCCATTTCCACCCCAAATGTATCTATCTTCTTCTCGAGTCCCTTGTCTCTCGACAACAACAATCAAGCACTCATACACACACATATACAAACGATGGTGTTGGTTTGATGATGAAACAAGACAAAAGAGACAATAATAATAAATCTCTGGTCATTGGATTGGATTGAGCAATCACATTTTGTTTATCGTTTATACAATACTTGAGCTTATGCATAATATATTATATAATTATGCATTTGAATTGAATCAGTGATCTTTTCATAACTTGTTAAATTACTACTTTTTAAATACTGTATAGGTACACAGTAAGTACATAGAAGCTGTGAATTTTGAATGAATTTATGCACCACTTGAAATGCTTCATTTCCCAAGATGTGAAATGCAAATGAATGAAAGAAAGAAAAGGAGTTGGACACAATAGTGTATATAGTCAAATATAGATAATTATGTTGAAAAAATAAAGATGAGCATGTTTTGTTTTTATTTTGTATATCTGTGTGTGTGTTGTTGTCACTTGGCCGGAGCATCATCATTCAGGATTTATGAAATGAATGAGCTGGCTCAAGAATCAGCACAATCAGCAAATATCTATTTGGCTTGTATATATTGCCAACATGTCATTCAATATTGTAATAAAGTATTTTATATATATATATTATGTATATATTATAAAAAATATAAACAGCATTTAGTACATGTGTTTAAAGGGGAGAGTAAAGTAGAAGGGAAAGTAAAAAAGAGACGTACAAGTGTGAAGTGTGTATACACAGTACAAAAAAAGAGTTTGTGTATGTATATGTATGTATGTCTAAGGGTAAATAGGATCAAGTACAAAAAGAGAAGAACAAGAAGAAGGGTACATAGAGAACATACATATACAACATATTATATAGGAAAATAGTCAGGCTTGAGAGTGTAACGAGTGTGTATAGTTGAGATATATAAGTTAGGTGAAAGTACCCCCACATAATTGGTGTGTTTGTGATGAGAGCATAAATAATACAATAAAAATAAAAAGAGAATATAAAAACAAGGGGATGAGAGAGAGAGAGGGAGAGAGAGATTGAGAGAGTGAAGAGGGAGAAAATTTGTCCTTTCCCCATGACAAGAGAGAGAGAGAGAGAGTGAAGAGGGAGAGAGAATACTTGAGAAGGGGTGAGAGTTGAGGAGAGGACAAACGATAAATAAAAATAGTATAAAAAGTTAACATAGATAAAAAAAGAGGTAAAAAAACATAGTGCTAAAAGCTAGAGACTTAGAAACTAAGGATGAGACTAGTTCATGATTTTTTTTCTTCCTTTCTTTCTTTCTTTTTCTTCTTCATCCACGACAGTTTTCGGAACACAAGAGTATAAAGGGACAAGAGTAAGGATTGAGTATTGGTTTGTTGGTTCATACAAAAAAGATGATACAAAAATATGATGTATTTTCTCACCTAGGAAAAAACTACTGTGAGAAAATCATCATACCTATTGCACCAAAGTGTATTTATCTATTCTATATTGTATAAAAAAATATAAATATAGAGAGGAAAAAAACATGTCGTGGAGAAAACAAGAAAGGGACGTTTGACTGTCAAGTTTTGTAGGTGAAAAGTTGTAGAGGATGAGTAGTAGTTGAAGGTTTAAGGAACATTTTTGGTAAGGGTTTGTGTAAGATTGAGTTTGTGGTTGTGATTCGAGCTACGATTCGAGTTTGGCGGTAGTCATAAGCACAAGAAACATTGACAAGAGTTGGAAACCCTGGTAAGCCTCTGCACTCAAACTACGATCGGTTGTATAAGTTAGGAAGGCGGGATGGGATTTAATATCCACCGTTGGCTCCTTGACCGGCTCCGGCACCTTGACCAGCGTTGGCACCGCTGGATCCGAGGGGTTGACTGCAAGTCAAGCACAAAAAAAATCAATCAATCAATCAATCAAAACATGTTTTTCGCTTTAAATATATTACTAATATGGAAAAAGATCGAAATCAAGAACTGGGAAACAATGCCATTAAAAGTGAATGAGTGTGCTGGTGTGAATTATACATACCCAGCTTGTTGTCCTGGGGCTCCGTATTCTGAAATGACGGGTAGAGAAAAAACCAGATATTTAGAACAATCCGTAAAAGTGCAAAGGAAAATTTAAAAAAAAAAGGCCGAATGATTTTGTGTATCAAATTTTACCGCTGTTCTCAGCTGGGTTCTCGGGGCTTTTGTATCGGATGAAGTAAACCTCGGGCTTGCTTGGTTTGGTTGGAGTCTCAGATGGGAGGATGACTTGGGGTCTGGATTCGGAGTCGGATGGCTTCTTGAGGAGGACGTAGACGAGGGTCTTTTGCTCTGGGGCAGGGGTGATGAAGTCTCCGAGGTCAACGGGCTCAGGGGTTGGTGGAGCTGGGGCACGGATGAAGAGGATTTTGTAGTGTTTCTCTGGGACCTTGGGGGCAGATGGGGCTTTTGGGGCCTTGACTTCTGGGACCTCTGATGGAGCAACGTGGATGAAAACTTGCTTGGTGATTCTTTGTTCGTTGGGGTTGGTTCCAGCACCTCCTTGGTATCCTCCGACGGCTCCTGGGTATCCAGCAGATGAACCAGATGAACCAGATCCTGATCCTGAGCCTGATCCTCCCAAGTTGCTTGATCCAGAAGCGGATCCAGAGTATCCTCCAGCAGCGGCAGATTGTCCAGCACCTTGGTATCCTCCAGCAGCACGGTTAGCAGAAGCACCTCCTTGGTAACCTCCTTGGGAAGCAGATGATGATGGGGCTCCATAAGCAGCGGATGGGTTGGCAGCGGCACGGTTTCCACCTTGGTATCCTCCAGCAGCGGCTCCTTGGTATCCTGGACATATTAAAAAGTGCAATATTATAATAAATGATTTTTTCAAAATTCTGATGCAGCATCAAAGAAAACTCAAAGATGTATATCATATGTATGTACGCACCTCCTCGGGCACCTTGGTATCCTCCTTGAGCGGAAGAGGCGCTAGATGGGGCCCCGTAGGCGTTTGAGGGTTGAGCGGAAGCAGAGGAAGGAGCACCATAAGAGTTGCTCAAGGCGGAGGCAGAGGGAGCTCCATAAGAGTTGCTCAAGGCAGATGGGGCACCATAGTTGTTGGATGGAGCGGCGGGGGCAGAGTAGGCTTGGCTGGCTCCTCGGGATCCAGTGCTGAAGGAAGCGATTTCACGGGCAGCAAGAGGTGCCGAGTAGGCATTGTTTGGGTTTCCAAGTCCTGGAGCGCCATAGTTTTGAAGAGGAGCTTCGGCCGAAACGGAGGCCAAGAGCATCCCAACGGATGCAACCAACTGAAAAAAATCACACAAGAGCACCATTTATTATTCACTTTATAATATTTTTTGTAAAAATTGTTGAAATTTCACTCGAAAAAAACTGTTTTATATAATATTATTTTCCAAAAAAAGGCTGAAGAATTATGTTTTTTTTTTGTTTTAGTTGGTTCTCACCACAAGAATCATGATGTAGAGTGTTTTTTTGGTGAGACGGGACCTCTAAAAAGATAGAGAGCGAGACTCGACGAAGACGAAGAGAAAATTGAAAAAAAAGAGACAGTAGAGAAATATAGAAGAGAGATAGAGAGAAGAGAATAGAGAAGAGAAGATGTGACTAGGAAGATGAGAATAAGATTACTGTTGTCTTGATCTGAGTTCACTTCGCCTTTTAAACGGTTTGACATCTCGCCTCTGAACCATTGAGTCTCCATTGAATTCTATTGAAAAGAAGATGGTCCCCCTTCAATTCAAATCAATTGTTGAGAATCCTCTAGCATTTAGCATGCATAATACAATACAAATTGGAGTCCAATTCTATGTGTACTGACTAACTGTGTGTGTGTGTGTGTGTGTGTGTGTGTGTGTGTGTGTATAAATTGTAAACCCGGTGTGTGTAAGTACTCCTCACATGTATCGCTTGGATATGCATATGTAAAATTGTGACGTTGATGATGATACTTCTCAAGTTAAATGACAACATAAAAAAATTGCATTTTTAGGGTACATTGCCAAAAAGTCAAAGTACTTAAGTTAGCATCTTGAGATGTTTTCATTGTCTTGTATTATGTTGTACATAAATATTGTGCATATAGATGAATATTATACATATAAAATATGTATGAAAAAAAATCTGTGAATACACTATACACATACATTTCGTACTTATAGTGGTCAGGATAGTTCATTAGATAAGAATATAAGAAGAAATCAAATAAAAGAGAAGCTTTTGCTTTTGCTGTTGGCTTGAGCCTTGTTTTCCACCTCTTTCAGGTTTTCAACACCTTGATGACCATTTCATCTTACGTCTTACACAAACATACATATACATACACATACAAATAGCTCAAAAAGAGATACATAACAAAGTCACACAAGAATAGCGAAAGAGAGAGAGAGAGAGAGAGAGAGAGATGCAGTCGAGATTATTATAATTTTGTTATCATATTATTATTATTATGATATCGAGTGGACAGTCCACCGCATGGGATACTTTTTTCATTTTTATTCTCCTCTTTTCTTCCTTTCCAAATCTATTTCTATTTTCTATTTCCAATCCCAAGAGGATGTGATTTTAGTTCTGTCGCATTTTTCATCTCAACTCACTTATTTACTATTTACGGACTGTCAATATTTTTTTTTTTTGCTGAATATTATCTAGATTGGATTTTTATTTAAAACATTTATTTCAACGCAGTTGACACTGCACTCTTCACACTGGTTCTTTTACTTATGCATTTCTACTACTTGCAATTTTTCCCTCTGTACACACACACACATACACATTCAATATTCCATCGTGATTGCAAAGTATATCGTCTTTTTTCGTGTTTTCTCCCATAAACTTGATGACCCGTGTGCGTACACAATAATGCATAATAAATGTTGGTGCATTTTCATTTTTTCTTCTTCTTATGTCATAATGAGTAAGACACACATGAAGGAAAATGAAGAAGAAACGAGTCATCGTCATATCATTTAATATCATATCGTATCGTATCATCCATTCAACCAAGACGACAATGATAATGTATGCACAGAATATACTACGGTAAGTATCATGTGTACGTTTTGTATATAATATGTATAGGGCACGAGTATATACATAAAAGATAGACAGTAGACTATAAAGGGTAAATAAATTGTCATTATTATTATTTCATTCCCTATTAAATTGCCCGTTGGCCTCTTCTTCTTCTCTCTCTAGTTTTTGGCGTTAGCTTTGGCTTCGGCTTCGACTTGAGATGATAAACAGTCAAATAAGAAGTTGATAATAAGGAGTATGTATGAATATAATATGTATAAATATGAATATATTATGAATACATAATATCAGTGTGTATCAAGTATGTATGAAGAGAAGAGCCGAGTTTGCTACTGTCTGTTCTCTCGACATATTAAAAATATTATTATTATTTAAAAAATTTAATAATATCATAAATATCATCATGATATTTGATATTAGATACAATATACAGATTATATGAGTGATCTATGATTTTTTTTTTCATTTTCATTTATTGTACAACAATACAAAACATAATATGTATGTAGTAAGTATGTATGTGTGTGTATATTTGTACGCCTTTTATACATATTATACACATACGATACATTGTCAAGAGAAGAGTCTCAGAAATGAAATGAACAAGTTTAACACGTGCTCAGATTTCTTGTAAAGGAGAAGTGTCATCATTTTTTAATTTTTATCTTTTCCTCCTTTTGCTCCCCAGTCGAGCGTCGAACGGAGAAGACCCCATAACGCGTTTAAATACACACAAACCTATGTAAATATGTATAATTGTAGCATACTTACATACATATGTACACTATAGCTTCAACTTTGAAGATGAAGAAAATCTGTACATAAAAGTGAATTAAAGGAGATTCTTTCTTCGTCTTTCCCCATAACGTTTAGTAATGACGATATGATATGATATGATACGATAGAGAGACAGAGGCGAGATAACTAACGGATAACTTTGACGTCCTCCTGATTTACAACTTACAACTATTTTCAATCCAAATACAACAAACGTTTAATACAGAGACAGCAAGGGCTAACAGTGTATAAAATATACATGAAATAAGGTCTTTTTACCCATTTTTCACAATAGAAGACGACGAAGAGTTAAGGAAAGGATAAGAATATTTATACTTATACTTTATACTTAGAAAATATGTGTTTATAGTCAAGATCTGAAGTACATACTTGATAATCCTCTCCTTTTTATTATCATTATGCATTTACAATGTATAAATATGTAATGTATTTACTCACTAGGAACTAGGAAGGATCCTGCTCACAATTATAGTAAAAAAAAACAATTGTTCAAGTCCTTGTGAGAAAAATTGCAGTTTTCCATATAGTCCAAGTTGGCTTTTGAATAAACCCTGTATATAAGTAAAAGAAAAGGTTTATAAATCACAAATACTGAAAAACAGAAAATGCTTCTTATTTTTTCATCAAAATTTTTGTATTGACCGAATTTTGATTGGTTTTTAGAAACGATACAGTTAATTCAATCTTTTATTAACGTCACTCCTTACTATCCTATACTTTATACAAATAACAGATTAAATTACAATAGCAGTGTGGGATCCCCCCTACCTACTTACTGTGTGCAAACTGTGAAAATAAAATACATCATTATGAGTAGGCATATAAACAAAAGCCTTTTATATCCTTTGTACACATACAGATTGCACTAGTTTGTATGAAAAACGAAGGAGAAAGAAACTCTACTACTACTCTAACCTACAAATATAATTTTCCTTCATCATGTTTGACATGACACATGACACATGTCCAAGTCCAAAGTGAAATTCACTTGATGATGATAATTTTATTATTAGTGTCTGCATATTATTCTTTCCCCCAAAATGTCAACACTGCCGATAAATTACATAAACATGCCTACATATTTACACTACACATTAGATCACATACATATTATACAAAAAAAGTGCATGAAATGGCCAAAACCAAAATTCATTGACACTCATTAAAATTTCTAAATTCAAATTCCATTATACATATTTTTGTATTCGTTTTGCATTGTCTCATGTATGAGCTTCAGGCTACAGAGGATATTATAGGAAGGCGACGAGGACGATTGGCCATAACATTATTATATTTCATGTGATTTTCATGTCTTTTCCACACTAATAACTGACGATATGTCGACGATAAACTTAAACTTATGACCAGAGATTCGAGATTGAGCGAGACAACAAAGACAAAGAAGCAAAAGAAGAAGAAGAAGAAGGAGAGCTCAACGTATAACAACATCCATGCTTTATTATATTTTACACTTCGAAATGTGCGTGTGTCATGTATGTACGTAGATATATTTATGGCGTAGGCTACCCCTACACAATCATAAAAAATGAGAAACCATACAAAATGCGTATATAAAATAGTATGTGGATGCAGCCTAAATTGGGACTTTATGACTTGATACATAAAATTTCGAAAACTGAAAATATACATACTATAATATTATTCAAAAAATTAACCTCGATTATTAATTTACTTCCCAAAATGTGGCAAGCCCAAATCCAATCCAAAAAGCATCAGGAAAGGAAAAACTGAAAAATTGTTTAAACGATACAAAAGGTATAGCCCTAGCTGGTTACAATTTGTTAATGAAAATAGAAAAAATCTATTTAAAAATCGATTGAAACAGTCATTGATCGCTTAATTGTGTAGGTAATACTTGTGAAAAAAATTGTCCAAAACAAACATCAAGTGCACATGGCTGACGAAAGTGAATATGAATATGGGTACATAGAAGTTTGTAGGAGGAGGAGAAGAGTCATTAGTATTATTTTTATGACTATTGCACTCTCAAAGAGTACCAAACTAACCTGTCTGGTCACCAATTTCACGACACTGTCACTGTCTCTGCAAGCATAAGTGCTTATTGTTGGGTTAAGTGTTAACGCATCGCATCCCAGCTCATTGCATTGCATTTTGACGAAAAGTCAAGAAAAATTTGAATAGTAATGTGAGTATTTTGCTAAATTTTATATTTTATTACCGTCCCTAACTTCTAACTATTAGCTAATAATCGTAAGAGCATAGATAGCTGCATTAAAGTTATTGATCAAAGTTTGTACATGGCATACATATGTACAGGGCTACTGCTCAATATTATGTAAACAAACGTCTTCAATTAAATAATACAACTGGCTAATAGACATTCGATATAATATATTGTCAAATATAATAAAATAAGATGCATGATATGTAAAAACGACGATACTTATACGTTAGATATACCTATATTTAACAAGATACATAATGTAATTGTCCAACATTCAAAAAATTCAACATTCACCGTGATAAGAAGATCGAAGATCGCAATAGATTGACATTTTTCCCTCATTTTTTTCAATGCAAAGATCACACACAACGATATTGTAATTGTATTACTGCATTTGCATTTATATTGTAAGCAAACAGTACATACACACACACACACATTATTTATATCAATTTATATATATGTATTGCGAATGCCTAGGTGAAGAAGGTTAATGTTCTGTGATACTGATAACTGATAGCAGGAGTGATATTCCAAAGGGTTTCTTTTTTCTCGCTATTTTACTTAAACATCCATACATTACACACATACATAATATACATATACTTCACTCCATTGTCTTCAATTAATTATTAACAATGTTTATTTAGCTCTTGACACTCAAACCCCTGTACATATTTAGTTTATTCGTGTTTGAGGGGGAAATGTTGGCAAGTTTTGGATATGGAGAATCTTTTGCATTTTAATTAAAAAATTAGGGGACACATTCCTCCCACAAACCTCGACATTCCATCATTTTGATATCAATAATGACAATACTGACTCTATGATTTCAACAACAAAATCTTGTCTTGTCTTGGATGGATTCGATTAGATATCTTATAGATTGGATTATTATTATTGCTCCACCTGAAAATTCTTGAGCTTTCTACGTATTTATTGTATCAGTTATCAGTCCTTTGTCAACTAAACTGCAATAATTATTATTACGCACGTTATACATAGTAGAAGATGATGGAGAAGAAGAAGGAGACAAAATGTGTTTGTTCTTTTAATTTGTCCTCACGCCACTGACATTTACTGTCCATTGTTTATCCTGACAACATACTATATAGTCAATATGGAAAATATTCAATGTATGTACTTTTCTGTATAATACTTATACCTGTGTGAATACGGAGCAATCAGCATCAATCATTCTCAAAAGGAGTCAAATTTATGTACCAAAAAAATATTTAAATTTCAGATATAAAAAATAAAATATCATAATATATATGAATTGTAAGTTGTAACCAGTGAACATTAGTAAATAAATAAATGAAAATATGTAATATTTTCACTTTAGTAACTTTGTCCAAGACACCATCACTGTATTTTGCATATAAATAGGTGTTAAAAGAGAGTCAAAGGTCATCTTTTGCCCTTAGATATATTATAGATAAAAGCTAGATGGATGGTTTCATAAATTAAAAGTCTATGACTGTCTTTGTTTTTAATTTTCTGTAGCAATTGTTCTAATTATTATTTTCTTCTGTATTATGCTTAGCGACAGTTGCATCTTTTATTTATAGATGAATGGAGAATCATAAGTATAAGAAACTCATTCAAGAAAAAGAAAAGAAGAAGCAAAACTTCATTCAAGAAATACAGACGATATAGTCTAATTTTAGCAGTCAATACGTACGTAGTTACATATGTAATGTATGTACCAGTGCATACTAACATGCTCATGTTACACGTGATGTGTATGTAATGTAAACTGTAAAGATGTTTAAGGCGAAAAACAAGAGCAAAAGAGATGAAAGTGAACGAGTTTTTCGTCTATCAGTCTCTGTGTGCAGTATGCAGTTGACTGAGATGAGAACAAATCAAATTAAAAGGAGGCGAGGTGAAGATGTCGATGATTATGGATTACAAACGGCGACGTGTCCGACGTGTCTTCTTGTACATTGTAATTGAGTCAAAACAAGAGAGAGAACATGGTTTGTGACTTCGAACTTGTTTCTTGACTTTTGACTTCTGTTTCGTCTGTTCAAATCTCAAAAGTCTCCCACAGAATTTCACCTTTGAAATTCCGATACTTTGATCATGCCCATAATGTGTCATAACTTTGTATGTACTGCTGGTTGCAAAAATGCACTTGAATCCTAATGACAGTATAAAACCGGATGCAAGTTTTTAATAATAATTACATGGCTCAAAAACAAATCCAAAAGAAAGTCACAAAATAGAATTTTGTAATTTTGACCACAAAAAGGTGTATTTTAAAGTTTAAAGAATTGTAAACCTACTTCTGTCATCATTATTGACTTGAATGCAATGAAAATGACATATTATTAGATGAGCCTTTTGGCCATTGTCTGTTATATTTGTAAAAATGTAATGATATGCGAGTTTGTAGTGTACTTTTTTAAAACTCGTTTTTACATTTCTCACAGAAAAAAGACTGCAGTGTTATTTTAATAAAGAATAATATTACACCTACAGAAATCGACATTTGATACATGCGTCACTTTATGACCATTTCAAAGAGCAAAGAGAAAGAGAATCCTGTTGACCTTTATCATTCTGGGCAAAAAGGAACGAAATCCGTGGAAAATCCGGTTCACTCTTGATCTGAACCTGAACCTGAGGTACAGAGGATGTTGTTATGGAGTCCTTTTTGTCCAGGACAGGCCGAGGGGCCCAAGACGAAAAAATCGATACACGCAGGATGGATCTAGAATTATTAGAAACTCCATCATTTCTAGACACCGTACTATACAAACAGTTACAAAAGATCGATGGAATATATTATATTATTAACATGAAATTGGTACAACATCGAAAACTCAAATGGCAAAAAACTGAAACTCGAATTCAGTTGAGCCTTTCCCCTTTAATTCTCCAGGCCGTAACAATTTTCACACTAATTTTCTATTCACTGTTTCCAGTAACAGAGGCTTACAGGGAGAAAGTAGAAGAGAGCCAAGGGAAAGATGGAGGCCTCGACTACAAATTCGTTGTCGGTAAAAGAACGTTTTGTGAAATAGCGATTTTTTAAACTCTTCAAAAATAATTTTAAGCTTTATTTTTTGCACAACTAAATACTGCAATATGTTATTTTGAATTTTCCATGTACAGGGAGACAAATCGCCTTAGACGCGCGGGAAATGAAAGCAGAATTAGAGGCTCAAGCAGCTGCCATAAAATTTTTGAAAGAGCAACGCAAATCACCGCACTTTGCAGAAACTCGTCAGCTGCTCACGAACCTGTCCGAGTACAGGGAGATCATTAACAACTTTCAGGGCAACCCGTACGACGTCTTTCTGTGGCTACTCATGGCCTTTTTAATGGCTCATACCGCCGTGACAGCACTTCGAGCCATTCGTCCGCCCTTCATCCCCCCGCCAAAGATGGAGTACCCCCTAATCCCCCTCATCTACTTCCAGCAAACCTACAAGGAGAGCATCACCAAGCGGGACAATCAGAAGCAGTTGACGGCCATAGCCAAAAAGTTTATAATTCGAGCTAACGAAACGTACATTGACCTGGATGAAATTCGCAATGCGGCTATTACCCGACAAACTCTAGCGCGGAGTCCGTGGACACTAATCCGCTTTATGATCCGACTCCAGATCATGTACTCGAAGGGCAAGAGGATGGAGGAAGGAAAGGCGATAGCCATGGCGAGAAGAGCTCAAATACAAGAGCGACAACACATGGCTAACATTGCTCTTGAGGAGATGGTGCATGAAAGGTTTGCCAAAGATGTCATCAATAAAATTGAAGCCACGCATCATCATCCCGAATCCCGGACCAACGTGGAGGATAAGAAGAAAGCCACAGCCCGAGATTTACTATTATAAAAAATACAGTGCCCTTTGTTTGTTTATAAAGTAAAATAACAATGTAAAAAGTATACAATAATATGAAACTTTAAACATTATTGTCCTGAATAATACCTACTTTTAATTAAAATGCAAAGTGAAACAAAGATCAGAGTAGCCTAGTCATTTTTATTATAATTTCTTGTAGAGGAAAAATCTAGCTCAGTATTAGATATACAGTACAAGTATAGATGCATCATGATCATTTTACAAGTGTAGATTTTAAGTGTCCTGGGAATTTTCGTATTCTTCATTTCCCTTGTTTTTATTGATTCTTTCCCATTACTTTTTGCTCATTTCTCGTCTAAAAGTCTCGTTAAACTACCTGTTGTAGGTGGAAAGTTGATAGATATAAACGTTTTTGCAGCATCTAACAGAGATCGAACATTGCACAACATTAACCACCTGATTGAAGTCAGGCAGCGAAAAGCAATCATTAGTATTATTACATTTTTTATTACAAATTATTGCACTTGAAGTTAAACACGCAGGCAGATAAATTATATATAATGTAAAAAAATATGGGAACAAACATGGAAAACATGCGTAAAACTGGATGCATTGGGAAAGATAATATGAACAGCATAATTAAATGATGATAATTATAATAATAAACTTTCGAATAATTATTGCAAATTTTTACCAGCTTTCCAAAAATTACAATAGATTGTCATCAAAAACTGCAAACCTGTGTACATCGAAAGATTTAGATTAAAAGTCTGCATTTTCACGTTAAAAGCTAATAATATAATACTGAACTGATGTTTAGTCTCAACGGACAAATTTTATGAAGCTACTCGTAGGATCAAAGTTTATTTTTGAAAAATAAATGTGATGCTAATGGTGTTTGACTGAAATGCAAGACCGAAGGCAACTTTTGAGACACAATATAAACGATATGAAATATGCATGCGCAATAGCACATGCACAGCTCTTACGTTTATACCCCGGCAGACGGTCCAACATTTCATATTTTATACATTTAGACAAAAACAAATGGAGTGAATTAACTTTGCAACAACGATGACGCGTTTGTTTTGTTACTGTGTGCAGATTTTTGTGTTGAATGTGTACATATACATTTAAGTAGCTTTAACGCCATGAACAAAAACGAGGACTCCAAGGTCGTGTTTTTACCCCTGAACTCTCATCAGCACAAATAAATAAAATGTACGCACCGATACATAACATGTAAGTATGCAAGAATATAGTTACATACTGTATACTGTATACACTAGAGCTTCGTTTTCCACTCCAACTCTGCTCTTCATCAGTAGGTATAGATTAAGTTTTACATGAATAACCTTCCTCAATAGCTGGACAATGAATGAAAAGTGGTGAACAGAATATTATGTAAGTTTGTGAATTTGAAACAAACAAGCGAACCTCAAGATTCGCAGGATTGTATTATGAAGATTGTCTGACAAGTGAATATACATATATGTACCTTGTATAGTATCTATGTATATAATTGTAGGCATTGTCCACTTTTTGTCCACGTTTTTGTCTATTCCATGACACGAAACCGAGTACATGTACTCACAAACAGTTTCTTGTACTCCAAGTATATGCATTTATTTCTGCTGGAACTGAATACATAACCACGTGTAGGTACTTACATCTTGCATGTATGTACATGAGATAATGGGTACGATAAATAATAATAATAACACATAATAGATAAACAGAAATAATGTAAAATAATGATAATAATTAATAATTACGATTGTTTTACATTGGTTGTTGTTTTATCATTATATAAGAAAACTTGTAAATTGTGGTGCAAGCTTTTTTGATCCCTGCTATTGTTTTTTGCCTGAGAAAAAACACTGCAAATTTCATTTCATAAATCATAATGAATACTAGTGCATTTCATTATTCATAGTAATTCTTACAACCACACAATACACTTTTCAGTAAAAGTAAATATTATGTACCTACGCAGTACATATTTTTATTTTCAAACAGTGTGATAAACTGTCCACCGATTCCCATTTTAATTAGCTTAAATATCTTCAGTTTTGAGGACGATTTGAGGTGTTTACCCACCTCTGAAGTTAAACATAATATCAAAAAAATATTATTATATCCAGTGTAAAAATTGCAGTACCTACTACACTAATCAAGGGAAATAACTATCGACTATAGGGGAATTGATAAACATAATATACATAATACAGTGTAGCAAATTTCGATGACAATCATTAAATCTTCCACCAGCAAAAATTTCCAAGAGCAAACTGAGCTTATTACTACTTATGGTAGATTTAGGGCATTTCGCAATAAATTCTCCATTTTTTTATAGGTAGGTATATTACATTCTGCTATTGCAATTTTCCATCCTCCATTACTTGTTGAATCAGTCTGGCTTAAATTGTTGATGCTTGGCAAAGCTTCCTAGTTTGTTGCTAGATCTCTTCTGGAGAAGACTGTGCTTTCGGTGCGTGCGTGTTTACAATCAGTGCTGGTTTTTGTCTCGCATATTAAAAGCTACAGGAACGATACAACATCAAGTAGTCACAACATACAACATATTATACAACATCGAAGGAGGATCAGTGACGTTGACGTAAAGAAGTAAGTAAACTCAAGACTCAAGAGCAAAAAGCTTTCCCTATATTTTTTAGCAAGGTAAAAAGTGACTCGAGTGATAAATATCATTCAATTGAATGATATTGATACAAAATACTATAGAATATTGGATCTTCATTGAAAAATTGTTCAGTAGTCATGTGTATAATATGTGTACGACCTCAAGCACAAGATCACTGTTTAAAATTTGGATAATATGTAATGCACAGCAGGATACTTGTAACACACTGCAATGTACAACAAAACATCGTGGATAGGAAATACTTTGACATCACATTCAAATAGCAGTTATACATACTTACATATTGTCGTAACCTTTAACCATTGAACTCCTTATTTTCATTTCCTTACAGCATGATTTTTAGTACACATTCACAAAATCGTTTTTTGCACTTTATAAGTACATTAAAGATTAATACCTACAAATACAGCAAGAGCATGTACAATATTTTAAAACCCCCTATTTTTGCAATCAAAGAGAGTTCAAAAAGGCCCATGACTATGACTTGTAAAATATAAGGTTCATTCTCGAAGAAAACACAGTCAAAATGGCCGCGGCAAAAATGACACAGTCAAGAAACCTAATTTTTTCTTCCGGGGTTAAACAGTTCACTCCTTTGTTGAAAACAACTACATTATTACCAATTTATACATTGCTAATAATATTCCATAATGTATTTACGAGTATGACTATAATCTATAGATCCCCATTTCACATCTCTATCCTAATAAGGCTGGAACGAGGAGCTCAAGTCTTGTACACAAAATATAAGCATGCAAACTTTAAATATATATTTCATTGAATCATCAGCATCATCAATGATTGAGAGTCTTCCAGGGAGTAAAAAGATTCACATGAACGTAACGTTTTACTTTTGGCAACAGAAGAATAGAGTGTACATACTATAGGATTAGATTAGTTTTTGATTTGCAGCTGAAAATAATTCAAGCCATAATTAGCTATGTTTATATAATTATGAAGCTATATACCTCTATACTTGTAAACCCATGTAATCTATAATACTGCATTTAAATCATAATTCACTATAATTGAAAGTGATTTTCATAAAAACTCATTAGGCACAGGCCACTTCACTTGCATATGCTGCGTGCCTCAGCTCCAACTCGGCCGATTCAACCCAGGAAAGTCAAGGGATAATAATTAATTATTTTATAATTGTACCTTCTTGTGAACACTTAAAATCACCCATTCTGTATAACTACTGTAGTGTTGCACAGTGTCGTCCACAGTGTATACGTGTAAGTTCCGTGCAATAATCATGTACTGATATGGACTAACTATTTAAACTCACCGTTACTGATAAGATTAAAATTAAAGTGCTTGATTTACAGATCTGATCTAAATGTTTCACAGACATACAGTTGACAGTAGCAAATTGGAAGAAGTTGTAATAAACACATGTCAAGTCTCAAATCTTACATGTGCAAAATTCCACATTGTTGTGGAATTGTAAGTTTTAATGAGCTTTAAACGTTAAAAAATTGACGGAAATCAGCAGTTACTTCGTCTGAAATTAATTACAGTGCAACGTGAGTGGGTAGGGTATTGACTGTACTTGCAGTTATTCTTCATACATATTATTGTCCTTTGTAATGATAAATGATCCAGTTTATCATACATTGTTTCTATTTTTATTTTTTTTTATTCAAATTTTATAATGCCTATAACAAACAATAGTAATAATAGCCGACTGATAAGATAGAGATGAATAATATAGTGGAAACATTTCAGATTGCAGTAAACAGTAAACAATGTTATCATTATTATTATGATAGGACATTATTTTAAACTTGAACCCTCATTACATTTTGAAACATAGTTTAGCAGCAAAACAACAACAGTCAACATAGATACAAAACACATGTTGCA
Source organism: Sminthurinus bimaculatus (assembly GCA_034698285.1). NCBI lineage: Eukaryota > Metazoa > Arthropoda > Collembola > Symphypleona > Katiannidae > Sminthurinus > Sminthurinus bimaculatus. Next base: position 26,347 of record JAQIVE010000533.1, read on the forward strand.
TGTACAGTACTTTTCTGGTTCTTCTACCAAATAAAAAAAGTGATTTTTGTTTTCCAACAGATTGCCCATTATTTTGGCCATAAGCTGAACAGTTAAATTGTCATTGTTCCAGTTGTTCCACCATACCGGTTTTAAATCGCAATTTTAAAAATGGCAGCCCCAAACTCAGAAGAACTTGCTCTACTTCCAAAGGTAAAATAAGTATACAGTAAAAATACGTAAGAGTTTTGAATTTTTTCCAAATAATATACAGTTTAATTGCCTACACAAAAACAATAAAAAAGAGCTTGGAAGGCAACTAGCGAAAGAAAAATGCAAAAAACTGTTCGCCCAATTCGTGTTTGTAACGAGTTTTTTCTTTGCAGTTTCGAGAGCGTCTTCAAGACTTGAAGTTAGAAGGGTATCAAAATTCTGATATGTATTTACTAAGATGGCTGAGAGCACGTGAAAACTCTCTGGACTTGTCCGAAGAAATGTTGAGAAAGGTGCTGTTTTTTTCTAGTTTATGTTTAACATTACATTATTTATTAAACTATAATTCTTTTGTATAATATGAATCTGAGATCTAAGAATTCGTATCTATTATTATAATGATAATATATGTATGTATAGATGAAGAAAACTTTGAGTTATTATTATTTTATTTTAATTTGTAGTCACTGAAGTGGAGGAAAGAAAACGACATTGACTCAATGCTGTCTTGGCCTGCACCAGGAAATTTAATCGACAATTATCGCGCATATATGTGTGGGCGCGACGATGACAACTCACCAAGTGAGATCCAGATAATATATTTATAAATATTATGTTATTATGATGTATTTATTACAACTTTAAATTGTTATTATTTATCGAGATGATTGAAAAACATTTTTCGATCATTGCTGTCCGTAATATGTACGAAAACTCAAGAAATTCTATCACCCTGCGTAATTAATTACGTTATCTATGCTCACAAGGGTGTTAATCTTTATTTAACATCTAAATTTTTTTAATTATTAGTCGTAGTCGTACCTTTTGGGTTGTGGAATATCAAAAAACTAATTCAGGATGGGCATCGATCAGACTACATACGCTACGTTGACCTGCTGTTCGAAAGATTTATCGACGAAACGAAGGGAAAATTCACAAGGGATGGCATCCCAGTCACTCAGTTCATTGGTGTCTTTGACATGGAAGGTATTTTTATCAATTTTCCTTTTTTACATACGTATGTACAAGTTATAAATTGAACAGGATTAATTATAACAATGACAAAATTCCTACATTGTTTTTCAATGCTTATATTAGGTCTAGCTATGAAGACGCTGATGTGTGTCGGTGGTAAGTGGGTTTTACTTACACGTAGATAATAAAAAATAAAGTGTGTTTTACCAGACCGACCAAATACATATTATGTATATTTTAAAATATATTTTTAACTAAGAATCGTATGTATCTACATTTAACTTTACTGTCTTTTTACTCTAGCCGTAAACGCAATTTTGGAGAATCTTAGTCGTTTTGAACAAAATCATCCGGAGGTGCTGAAAGAGGCATACGTTATTAACGGTAATAATAACAACTTTGAAAACTATGATTATTTTTTTAGACTGCCAAGTCTAACAAATAATATGAGTTCCTGAGAATAACAACTATGCTATTGTTATATTATAACAATAGTAATAACGAATACAAAGAGAATACTTTTATATTTATATATTTATTTATAGCATCGAGCGTCTTCACTCTTCTCTTTAACCTAATCCGTCCAATTCTTAGTCAACGGACCTTTGGGAAAATTCAAATCTACAACACTAATTCGTCAAAATGGATGCCCATCCTCCTATCGAAAATCCCATCAGACCAACTTCCTGCAGTCTATGGAGGAACCAACAAGAGTCCGGAGACTTGGACACAGAAACTACCGCGAGACGATAGGGCACACAAAATGACGACTGTGTCAGTCAGTTCAGGATCCTCTCTTCCCATCCAATTTGAAGTGGATGAGCCTGACAGCACACTCAAATGGATTGTAAATACAGAAGCACATGACATTGGAATTTCTATAAAATTCGGAGGTGGAAATAATACCACCGAAGTGCACAAGTATGAGCGAGTCGGAAGCGGGAAGGGCTCCTTAATTTGTGCCAAAAAAGGGACCTACACTTTACACCTGGATAATTCCTTCAGGTATGTATATATACAGTTTGATGAGACAAATAAAAAATAAGGAGAAACATGTAAAAACGGGACAGACATCAAACATTTAACATTGTGAACAAAAATGGAAACAATAACATGAATTTTAACTTTTGCTTGCTTTCAGTCGATACAGATCAAAAACTGTTCGCTACCAAGTCGTGATCATTTCTGCGACGGAGAAAGAGAACGAAAATAGAACGAAATAGACATATTATCCTTACACACTTAATATATTATGACAACACAACCTAAACAATATACCCAATACCGGAAACCTCCGTAGTGAAGCAGCTTTTTTAATTAGTTACGATCCAATACAATACATGATGCGTCTATTTTTTTGGATTGGACCGAATCTATTTATTTTTTATACACATACGAGACAACAACTGTCGTTTTACTATTGGGAAGCAGTTAACTTATTTTTGAAACTGAATTCATTTTAGGTATTTAAAACTAAATACCTCATATATTGTAGATACATACAGAGAAAATACTGGTTCCTGTAACGTCATTTCGCAAGCGAAGTCCTAAATCCTATACTTTACAATTTCTTGTCTTACTGTATACTGTATACTCTATAGAAATTTTGTATAAAGTTAACCAAATTGTGAGGTTAAAATGGTTACTTGTGAGAATAGTTTTAACTTTCAATAATGTAGTAAACACTGTACATAAAATTGTGAAAACGCGTAACGTAAGCGTATACTACTACTGCAGGCAGTTGAGACTCTCTATATGATGTACAGTGATTAATCTTCCCTCTATTTCATATTTAGACAGAAAACTTCAATACTGTTGTTTAAGGTTTAATTTTGATAATACATAATACATAAGTACTTACAATTACACGTTTCGTTTTTACTACTATTGACTATTAGTAATTTGTATAATAATATCAATAATAACTAATAATAATACACTCAAAGTTGAGAGAAAGTGTAATAAATTCATTGTCGAAAACCGAAAACGGTTGACTTGTGAGAAGACCCTCCAACACTTTATGTCTAACTAGTCATGCTTTGATTTTTGACATCAAGTCATCTTTTTTCATACCACATAACAACTCATAAAATCAGTTTTATTCGAGCTCTAGATTACATATTACACTAATTGCATGTTGTTGCACTGATATTTTTGTAAAACAATTAAATATTGTGAGGTTCCTTCTCAAGCTCATTAGAACAAAAGCATAAAATTTCAAAGCAAAAAAGATTATTTCTTACGCTAACATTTTCTAAACGATTAGAGCTACGACCTTCAACCGTTTCTTTTTAAATTTTTCACACATTAAAATACTATAGGAAAGTATTTTAAATTTTAATATGTGTCAAGGTATTATGCTTTTTTTCTTACCCATTTGTAATGTGTATTTATGCCGTCGCCTTAACTTGTGCTCTAAAACAGTTTAATTTTGCAGTTTCATAGTTTACAAACAATGATGATTATTATTGCTATTAGTGAAGTAAGTCTTATCGGCAACAACAATCACAAAAAGAGGCAAAAGGTAGAGCCGAATTCAATTATAACGATAAGCTTGCATTTACACAGCATAGCTAACAACTAAAATTGCATAATATTATTAGCATATTACGCACTTAAATATAAATACCAACAATGGACTTCTCAAGTTTATGGATGGTTAAAACAGAAACACTTCCTTCTATACAAATATTAAGCTATGCTCTATTTATTTTTGCAGACAGCGGGCAAAACTAAATGCGACACGGGCAAACCTAGCCAATCAAGAAATGAGATTTGTTAGAATAGTGAAGGTCAATGTCAAATGTAATCGATGCGTACTCGAGCTTTCTAAGACCATATGACGGGGAAACGAGCTATCTTTAATTCATTTCGGAAATCAGTCATTTAAAAGTAATTAACTAGAGAAAAACAGTCAAATGAAGCTCTTACAAGTTCATGCATACTATATACTTGTAAGCCGCATAAATCGTTGATGTGCTTAAAAATGCAAAATCATGATCACAGTTTTGCCCACCGCTGCTCTATCAAGTACTCACATCTCATGTCACACATAAACGGCGGTGTTGATTGTATAGTATAGGTATCTTTCTAGAAAGAAGAAGGAACCGGAGTCTCGAGGAAAAAGACTTCTAGAAGTTTTCCATTTTGTTGTCGTGTCACACTTCTTGTCACTTACAAGCTCTCTCTCAAGGCAAGCGGGTCAGAAACCGAAACTGAACCAAAATGGCTGTACCAACTTCCCAAGAAATTGTGCAAATTGGCGAGGTAAAGGCTATTCATAGCCCTTGATTACAAAATCAATAAAAATACGTGTGCTAAATTTTACAAGCAGTTCATATTATTTCAAATGGATCGTTTATCTTCTGTCAAAAAATCCAGAAATTATATCTCCCCCTTATGTTTAGTTACGCCAACGAGTCTCCGACTTGAAATTGGAGGGGGATCAAAACTCGGACGCCTTTCTTGTTCGATGGATCAGAGGTCTTTATTATTATAATTATTAAAAACTAAAAACACAATATTTAATAGTTCTATACATATTATTACTCGAAAGGTTCCGCGAATTCTTATCAACTTTTGATTTGGTTCAATTAAATCGTATGAAAAAATGTATTTTTATGCATGTCTTTTAAAATATTTTTAGCACGAGAGGGCAACATGCCAGAAGTCGAAAAAATGTTACGAAATGTAACGAGAAATACACTTTTTTAAATTTTAAACAAGAAAATTCAATTAAATTCTGTATTCTATAAAAACATGCTGGAATGACAGTAGCAAGTAAAATACAAAATATGTTCCTGATAATAACAATAATATGATGTAATTTTTTAAAAATTCAATAGTCTATAGCCTGGCGAAGAGAAAACGATATTGATAACGTGGCCTCTTGGAAAGGTACAGTAGTAACTAATACAAAATTCCAAGTTTATGTCAAATATGTCTACTCTTGAACCATAAAACATAATGTCAATAATTTTCAACAACTTTTTCTAATTTGTCCACAAAAGCTCCTGATTATTTCTTGAAGAACTATAATATCGACATCGTTGGCCATGACAAGGATAATGCTCCAGGTATTATAATATAAAGTTGTTGTTACTGAATCAGTAGCAATACAACACAACAACTTGCTATGCACTGTACATAATTTTTGTCGTTTCTTTATACCCATACTTCCACAAAACGTTTCATGCTAACCAAGGATTTTATTGTCAGTTGTCTACTTTCCTTTCGGGTCTTGGGAGCTCAAGGAAACGGTCAAGCAAAAGTTAACCGCTGAACACAACAAATATATGTGTCAAAAATATGAGCAGCTGCTAACTCAACTGAAGGGGAAAACAACGCGAGCTGGAATTCCTGTCACACAATATGGTGACAATTTTTTATATGATAGACAAAAGTAAAAATTGTTACTAAAATTACATGGATACTACTTTTTCAGTCCAGTATTTTTACATTAATCAAATAATCTATGATAAAAACAGTTATGATCATCGATTCGAAGAATTTAGCCATGAGAAACATGGCGAGTAAGGATGTCGTCGTCATGCTAATGGAGTCGGCCAAGATTTTCGAAGCTAATTACCCCGAGACGCTAAAGACCACGTAAGTAGTAAACTACAAGCTATAACATTACAATTTATGAGTTTATGTGTGGTACACAGACAAAAAACAGAAATACATAATAATATATATTATTATGTATTATTTAGGTACGTCATCAACGCCTCAAGGTTGTTCACCATGTTATGGGGCATCTTGAAGCCCTTGTTATCCGATAAAACATTTGGAAAATTTAAAATCTTCTCCAGCAACTCCAAAAATTGGCAAGAGGCCCTGTTGAATGAAATTTCAGCCGACCAGCTGCCCGTGTTTCTGGGAGGAACGAGTTCAAAAACAATCAACGTGGAGGCAAGGGAGGGTGGAACGGAGGAAGATGATGAAGCAAAGACAATAGAGGTGCAAATAGCACCTGGGAAACTGTTCCAAGTTGCATTTGCGATAGATACAACAGGAAGCAGTCTAAACTGGCTATTGGAAACAGAACCAAATGACAAGAAAATCGGCTTTTCGGTGGGCCATGAGGGTAAATTAGTGGTGGCCAAACAAAATCTCAGTTCGAATGAGGGCACAGTTACCTGTTCTAAGACAGGAACATATACCATCACATTTGAGAATATCACGGAGAAACCCATCATTGTTAAATATCAGGCATATGCCACTTCTCCTGATGGAACTGACCTTTATTCACGATAGCAGATATCGATTCGATTATCGATGGAAAAGTTGATATGCATTTTATGTATTCTGAAAAAACAATTCCAATAAAAAAGAGAACAATAAACAATAATATGTAATAGTTTTTAAAAAAACTTTCGACTCTCCTTTCTAAAACTGAAAGCTTACTGTACTGAAAAATGCACCACACGGCAAAAAAAATTCGTAAAAACTATGGAAGGTTCAATATGAAATGGGACGACGGAAGATTTCAGTAAATTTTATTGAAGATTCCTTAAAATTAAAGGAATTTTCAATTTTTTTTAGGGAATGTTCAATAAAATTTAATGAAATCTGCCGTCATCCCATTTCATATTGAACCTTCCATAGTTTTTACGATTTTTTTTTGCCGTGCACATTTGATCAAATTTTGATGACAATTTTATAAACCGTCTTGGAGATACGACGCAACTGTTGACAAAGGTCATCAAATTTTCATTGAAATTTTCAAAGTTGGTCAAAGAGGCCATTTTTTGTAGGTATATCTACAACATACCTCATGCTCATACCTAATACCTATAGAAAATGCTGGCCTAAAAACAAACAAACATCGCACCAGACTCTGCGGCACCATCCTGGGTTCTGAGACAAAGTTCAAAAAAATTTACAGTTGACTGTATTCATTCCATTTTTTTGTAAAATTTTAATTGCAATTGTAATCAAAGCATGTCAGAGTTATATCATAAAATTCCCGAAAAACCCTCCACTGCCCACTGTCCATACGAGAGTGGTTCTTCCGAATGGATTTGTTGGTGTGAAGAATTTGCATTGGCTTTTATACAGTGGAGTGAGAATTTTACAAAGAAGATAAACCAACTGGAAGGAACGTTAAACAGAATTCAGTCTGATGAGCCACCAAATGCGTCTATACAAATCAACAGAGTACAATCTCGGCCAGTTTTTACCTGTGACGAGAACGGAGTGACTGTGGCAGAGGGCTGTGAACTTGTCACGTACACTGGTCAAGGAATCCTCATCAATAAAGGCAAGGGCGTTTGCATCAATTCAGGCACTGGAGTGATTATTAACTTTAGCAAAGGAGCTTGCTCAAACACCTTCAGTGGAATTCTAATATCCCTGTCACCTCTAGCCAAAGTGGACAACAGTGGAATAGGTTACGTTATCGTTAAATATGGAGGTCAGACGAACACTGAGGAAAAAAATAGGAGCAGCAGAATATCAAAAAATTCAATGGGTGGTCTCACAATTGAAACACTACAGCGGAATGCGCATTTACTATCTGTAGACAAAAATTTCAACGCAAAAACGACAAGGGACTCGGATGAGGATAACAGTACTAATGACGAGGCCAATGATGACGATACTACAACTACAACTACTGATGACGACGGCTCCACCACAACTTGTAGTGACGATAGTGCCAGTGTCAGTGAGGAGGCAGAGTCGGAGGAAACTGAAGAAACTGACAATGAGAGCACATCGAACAGTTATGATGATGATGATTGTCCCACTTCTGCGACTGAGTCTGACAATGATCATTCACTGGACAATTCCAAGTCCAACACTGATGATGGTCAACAAGAAGAAGATGATGATGACGAGGATTCCGAAAATGAACAAGATAATCATGATGGAGCTCCAAGTTCCATAGTCAAACCCATTGAAGACGGAGACTCTGACTTGTTGTCAGAAAGCGAAGAACAGGTTGATGATGTACCAGCAGATAATGCGGATGCAACAAGAGATTCATCTACCACTGAAACAAGGCGACAATGATAGAAAAATGTGTACAAAAACAAGGACAAAAGGAACACGGTGTTTCATACACACTCTCATCTGCTTCTAAATACTTTCGAAAAACAGGGTGTAAAATAAATACATAATGACAAGATATTCAAATCAAGCCAGCAACGAAAGAAAAAAGAGAGAAGAGGATAAATAAAAATTCTTATTACACGCAATATTACGCAAAATATTAAAAACTTGATGTTTGATGCGTAATACGCATCAAACATCAAGTTTTTGCTATAGTGACGAGCGATATTGTAGAAAATTAAAAATTAATAACTTTTGAATTTTCCTTGGTTCTTCTTGGATCCAAGAACAAGAATCACTGGGAATGTAAAGCAACCGTCAATCATGTTTCGGGTTTCAGAATCTGAAATCCCAATAGAACCTAAATACATGCAGCTAAAATGCGGAAACTTAGCTATGCATAGCTATGCCGAGCTTGTGAAAAGGCCACAACAATTTTATCCGAATGAAACAAAATCAAACACTTGCTGGAGAATTTGTATTTCATAAATGAATACTCGGAGACTTTAGGCGGCGTACTAATTTAATTGAAACACCTGCAAAACTGCAAAAGTTTCAAGTCAGAGCTCATAATAATATTATTGTAGATAATAATTATTATGGAATATTGTAGTTTCTTTGTTTATATTGTGTATTGTGTAGAGTCATTTTTAGCAAGATAAAACATAAAACCTTCACCCGGATCTATTTCACTATGTATTTCACTTGACTTCATTTCTCGTGATAGTTCAAATCCCAAGAAATTCTCCTAGTGATCTGCCCTTATGACGGCGTGATATGGGTTGCGCTGGTTCAAGCCGTAATTTGCATAAATTAGGCCTACATTAATAAGTATAATAATATAGATAATATAGAATCAACCTGATTTTTCATTCATCTTAAAAAATACATTATCCTCCAAATACTAAATCAGATTCTGTTTTTAGATGGACACCGGCCGAAGGACAGCTTAGACATTGATTTTCATTATAGGGGTGAGCTTATTACGTCAAGTTGAAAATTAATTATACTTATAATATTAATTCTCACTTCAGTAAAAAAGGACAATGTACAATA
>JAQIVE010000534.1:0-35623 GCA_034698285.1 Sminthurinus bimaculatus
CGAGAAATATAGCAAGTATAGACTATGTATCAAAAATTTTAACACGCCTAAAACTCCTGAAAAACGACAATTTCGGAGGCGTCCACGCAAGTACACATTGTGAAGGGACCTGAAGTATCACAGTCATGTAATATGGCGTCTTTAAGAGCTAATGAACGTAGTTACTACATGTGTAAAGGGCATTCAAAAATGTTAACTGGTTTGGTTTTTACACAGCCTCAAACCCAGTCCAAGTATTTTGTTGCCAGACGTTACACACACATAAAAGATGAAGACGCTCGACATATCCGCACAATTCATGGATAAAAAGGTGACCAGGTTTAAAAACCTGTAAAAGCCTGATTTATTCATAGTCCATATTTGAAGAACAAAATATGAAAAAGCCGATTGTACATAATATTATACAATTGGCGCAAGTAAACAGACATACATAAATGAATGTATGTATGAACGATCAAGGAAGTTTTATGAGGCACATAGAAAAACTCCCGAAATAGTTACACAATTCGACAAGCCACAATGAAATGGAGGACTGTCGCTTCATTCTCGTAGCTAAAAGCAAAATACACAAATATTTGCTCTGCAGATTGTAGATTGTCACTTGTCAATGAAGTTTACCTCTATACATATATTATTTTGCCATATGGACTGGATGTTGATGTTGGCTTCCTCTGTGCTTATATAGTGTTCTCTTTTCATTTTTCATACCAATGCCCCGTCATAATTCTTCTGTCTTCGGAGAGAGCCACTAAAATATTTAAACAAACTTTTCTCTCCGTCTCCCGTATTTCCCGATTATTTATTCTATACCGCCTCTTCACTGTTTGTGTGCGTATGTATTTGTATTTCCTTCTTTCAGTAGGCATTCATTTTTCTCCAATTTTCTCTAATATAATGCTTATACATATGTAGGTAGATTCTACTGTACAGACACGGGGGAAGGGTTGAGTATTATACTTCAAAAAGGGAAACTACGGGACACACTTCATTGAAGGGGATTTAAAACCTTTATTTTTATTTAATTCAAACTCCAGTTCAGTCCGGGCGTGTGCTAAGGAAAACACTGAAAATTTTCCATATAAATAAATAATAAATATAACAGACAAGGTAAAAGTATGGTACTTCAATTTCGACTCATGATTTTTGATAAGCCGGTCGGTCGATCCTCTGTATATTTACGTTTAAAATTATTATCATACCTACATTCTAAACTTTGTTTGTTCAATTGAATTAAATACGTGTGAGCGACTTGTGCGGAGAATAATGACCATGGTTATACTCCTCAAATTGTTTCACCCTCGGAGAAAGAGTTTGAGGCTGGGTGGGCAACATATATTTATCGTATTTATCTGAGGCAAATTTTCCAAAAAATAAACAAAACAAGTAAATTGTGGGTATGTATAAAATAGATAAATATAATGGCAGCTAAAGCTCAAGCCAAAGTCAATAACTAATAATTTCAAAGGAACCTGGTCAATAATTACAAGTCACACAAAAGTTACAACCTCATAATAAAATCTTGGCAGACAATACACAGAGGTAATTGCGCCATAAAAGGAAAATTGCTGTATGTACGATGTACCTAATATTTACGTAGACATGGACAATGGATATTCATTGAAATGTGTACGTTTTCATGGAGAAAATGTAACACTGCTCTGCTTTTGCTCAGGGCAGATCGATAAAAAAGAATATGATTATAATATTATATGTGCTATACTAGTATGTACATTTGCTTGGATATTTATAATTGACAGTTGAGAATTTCTGTGGAGAAACGAGACCAACATTGCTTAGAGAAAGGGTATGACAGAGAAAGCTCAAAGGCACAGAAAATATTACAATAATAATCGGAGTAAATAAAGGAGGGTGACCAGGTGATACAATCTTCTTTCCACAAGTTTACATTACATTTTCCCCATTAACACAAAACCTAAAAAACATATATCTGTAGCATACAACATGGTTTTACAGTGTATACATTAATTTTTTCCGTGGCATATAAATTTATACGATGTTCCACAAAGACAACGTACACACCATATACAGTAATGTATACCAACATTTTTATGTTCGATTGAGAGCTCAGTTGTACCCATTACCATGTTATGTGTATGTTTTTGCGTTTTTCACCTTTATTAAATGTACAAAAAATTCTCTGTAGGGACTCACAAAATAATAATTGAATTCTGCTTGTCTACTGTGTCTATCCTGCATTGCTTCGTCAAATAAACTTGTTTCAAATGCGAGAACAAAAATAGTATTAAGCACAATACTCAATAACACTATAATATACATACATTGTCCATATTCTCTCGCTACAAGCTTTTACGGATAAATATAAATTGGGAAATTCAAAATAGAAATGGATAATATAAAATGTAAGATAGGCAATACAGTACAGAGGGAAAGGAATGAGAGAAAGAGAGAATTCAAGTGAGGTAAAATAAAATAAAGCCAATCCAATCGAGGCAATGTATTACGTGTTATGTGAAGTGTAACATATTGTAATTGCTATTGATATTGGTTGTATGTATCTCTCTCTTTCCTAGCCGTGGACCACCTCACTTCATTCCTATTCTCTCTACACACATCTACATTACACTGTAAATTGTAACATAACATTAAGCCTGGAAATGAAACTGGAAGTTCACATGACAGTACTCATTTCCAAGGTAATTCAAAATCCAAATCGGGTTCTGTTTAAAACAGGCTCGAATGTATTATTGCCGCTCCTCAGCCCTTCAAGCAGACGACCAGCACCAAAACCGAATCCAAATCCAAACCCAAACTAACTTTGCTGCTATACTCTCTACTCTCGCACTCATACAGTATTTTCCGCTGTGGTTTCTAACAATATTTACGTTTTCAAATATTGTAGTATACAGAAACAGAAATGTACAATGTCCATTGAAGGTTGCTTCTCCCCAGAAAAAAACGAGAAAATAAGGGCCTGTCAGCTTCCCTATAGCTTCAATTTCCATATCATATCCTCCAAGTCGAACACAATACAAAACATGTACCATTGAGTAATATAATAACAATCACAAACGGCAGGCAGGCCGGCACACACAGGCAAGCAGGTAGTTTCATAATATGAAATAATGTAAATCTCCGTCCTTTATGTAGAGATACAGATATTGTTGGGCAAGTGCTTACGATTAGCTTCCAGTTCTTCTCCATGTATGGAGCGTTTCATGGAGACATATCTATCTACACAAAGGCAGCAGAACAATGATAAATAGTGTGATACAACAGTGGAGAAAAGAGAAAAGCAGAAAACGAGAAAGAGAGAGAGAGATTCATAAAGTATTCAGTATTCAATGCTTCTCCAAAAAAACTAAAACTAGACAGCAATACAGGCATTTAATTCCAGTGCCTCTGTACGATTGCATATAATATAATATTACATAATATATAATATACAGAAGTTAGTATTATCTTCCCTCTCCCTGCTTCTCTGCCTCCTCCCTGCCTCCCTTCTTCCCTGGACGGGTCCTTTCAACGACCCACCGACGTTCCCTTTACTCATATTCGTCCTATGCACGTACATATAAATGCGCCTTTTCAACGTACACCATGCCACGCTGTAAAGGATGATACATACATACGATATTCCATACCATATTTCATACCATTTATGGGAATGGAATTACACGACAGTGTATTTTTTAACAGAGTAATGTATTCAACATTTGTATCTATTATATTCATGATCCCATTGCCGTTTGGTTCTGGCTCTCACATGGTTAAAAATAGTCCTTTATTTTTTAGACACAGGAAAGCTACGTAGTATGGTAAGGGCGACTGTTTCTGTGTTGTTTACTGTTTGCGAGCATTTTCAGAGATTCTTTTGATTTCAAATTCAAACTTAAATCCTAATTTGAATAAAAAATCTAAGTACGAATCTAAATCTGCATTGAATTTAAGCTGTGTGTTTGGACAGGATAGATAGATAGATAGAAAAGGAGATTTTTCTCACATCAAACACAAAAACAGAGGAGCACATGCATTCAACTCTTTTTTTCTCGCTTCTCTTTTCTTCTTCAAATCGAAGTCTGCATCAGCGTCTGCATTGTCGAATGATGAATGAATGATGATCGATTCTGGAATTTACACACTGTATCGTATCGCTAACATCAACATGCTCCACATGTATGTATGTAGTAATGCATAATACAAACACAGATAATGTTGTGCAGTATCTCGATGATTGAGTTGATGCAACAAGAGATCACCATCATACGTATCATCATCATCATCATCATGGTCGTGTTGAGCATTCTCTGTTCATCTAAGGCTACAGCGTGCATACTTATTTATATGTTCCAGCTGAGGCTGAGGTTGGAGCTGACCCAGTGACTACATGTGTATATTAATAATAATGTTACATTGCAACTGCATCCATCGTACCACATATAACTAACTGTATGCAGTAGTATCGTATTCTATGCATTGCATTTGTGTTTATACACTGTAGTATTTCTATATATTGTGGATAGGATAAACTACGATATTCTATCGTATATAAGTATGTATAAGAAAGGACTTGTGAAAGAGTAATGTGGTGCCCTTCAATTCAGTAGAGTCCAAAAGCGCTTTAGATGGTGTTTTTTGCCTTTGCTCTCTCTTTCACTCTCACTCTCTCTCGATTCTCTTTTCTCCACTATAAGTTGTACGATATGTTTATACGTTGGATACGCGCAAAATCGAGAGAGAGAGAGAGAGAGAGAGAGGATAGCATACACATAACATACAGGCCAAGTAAATCCGCGGGTCTGCTCCCCTCCACCGGCAGTTCTCTTCGAGACTCTCTGTCGCTCTCGCTCTCGTTCTTTCCACTTGCACTTGCACACGGACGACGGACGTCGAGTCGATCAGTTGGTTGGTGTCAGTGCTGCGTTTTACTTGTGTCCATCTTATTGTTGGACAATAACAAATTCAATCAAAAGTTGAAAGTTTGTCGTCTTTGCAACTTAACGTGAATACCTACAACAACAACATTGAACATTAATTAGCAAGTTGTTTTGTTTTTTCGAGAATATTTTTTCTCTAGCTTCAGAACCAGAGTCAACCGTGAAAAAGTTTTTTAGTTGACTGTTTTGACTCGAGACATTTTTCATGTTTTGTACAATATTAAAAAGTGTGAATGCAAACAATATTAAAATTCTAACGCAATACAGCGTGTCACGTTGTTGTCTTAATGCAAAGTGATTGCAGAAAATTGTAAATCAAACGGAAAAGAGCAACACCTGTGACTGTCCGAGAGTAAAATAAAAAAGTTTGAATAGGGAAAGCAAAAAACCAACAGTGAAGAATAAGTAAGAACGAAAGGCAGAGGCGAATAAGGCAAAGCTGCAGTGTGTAACATACGTGTGTAACCTATGATACAATATGGTGTAATGTAAAGTGTAAAGTAATAGTGAGTACATTTATGTAAGTCTGTTGTCAGTGACAATGTGATTTATGACCAGTAATACATTTATTTACTGCTATCGTGGAGCAAATGTGAAAATATAAATTATCCTCGAAATTGAAAGGACTATTTGATGATTTGAAAAAGTGAGCCTGAATACACAAGCAAACACACATGTGAACTTCCTACACTTGACAACTCAAAGAGGGATTCGAACAGAGTCCAAGTCCAAGTGTGTGTGTGTGTAAGTCCAGGTCCACCGTGTTGGATGGATGGAGCGTGTAATTTTCTGTTTACTTTATATTAGCACATAAAGTTGCCTCTTCAAAATTTCCAATTTCACATTTCAAACTTGAAACTTCACGCCGTACAGTATTTTATCCTGTATAAACATATGTATGCGCATTTATACAGTTGGCTAAATCTACAGCTAACTATTACATAGTGATTGCTCTTTTGCTTCAGTTTGCGTTTCCGTTTTTTCATTGACTGAGCAAAGAAAAAGGAGAAGGGAGACAGCAGAGAGTGCGGACTAAATGTATATCTCTTCCTTACATCTATATATTGACACCCTGGTAATTTATTGAGCCAAATGGAATGTCTTGTATATATGTGTGAGTAACCTCGTACTCCGGTTTCTACTCCTCTGCTACTTCGTCTCTTACTTCTAATACACACACACATTTCTCTACACTTGTAGATGAGAAACATAGAAAAATCTGAAGAGAGAAATAAAAAAGGACGGGGAAATCGAAAAAGCTATTTGGAAACCTTTGCGAATTGAGTTGAGTGCTGAGGACTGGAAAAAAGTAGAGAGCATTTTGACAGAATCAGAATCAGAGTCAGAGTCAAAGTGAGCTGAATTGAATTGCTATATAAAATTTATAGCTGACAACTGACCGTTCTTGTATTCCATTAGCTTAACTTTGGTCCGAACTTTGAACCAAGCGAAAGGAACCGGCTTGTCACGACGCGACTGACAGCGTCTGAGCCATTGTATATTGTATGTGTGTGTGTGTCAAACTAAACCAGTGTAAAACGATAAAAATGGAATCAAGTGAATGAGTGTATTTAGGAACATTGTGTTAAAACTTGTGTAAAAAGTACCCATTTTTCTACAGAAAACATCAAGTGATAGTTACGATACATGTATTTACTATATACTCGCTAATTATTGGTGTCATCCATCTTCTTTAGAAAAAATACGTTTGAAAAATCCGTGTTGAAACGAGGGCCTCTTTCCCTCATCCGTGTTTGTGTTCTTTGTGACGAGACATAATACATAATACAGTTTTCCACATTTATCTCCAACTTCTACTTACCAGTCAACCGTCAGTCGTCAGTTCTCATCAGCGTCCGGATTCTAACAACTATATCAGTATCGTTAAATTTGTGGTACAATTCATACGATACATCTGGTGTGCATCTAAAATAGGAATAAGAATAATAATATTATTATTAATATTCTGTATCTATGACTTGGACTCGACTAAAATGGGAGCGTGAACGTGACGACAGGGACAAGAAGTGAGGTTGTTGTCATCGTCATTGTCAATGTGATTGTCTTGTCGTTGCAGTTGCACTTGTGACAACGTCAAGCCACACAAACGAGGAACAAGGCAGAAGATGTGTTTTCTGGTGATGAGTAAACTGAAGACAGGCTTAAATGTAGTCGATTTCATAGACGAAACCAACAACACCAGCATTTTCTTGTGCAGCAGCAGCAGTAGCAACAGCAACAGATCCAGCTTTAACTTGAATACAAACACAGATATAGATATAGAAACAGAGAGAAGTTCAACAGGAACAAGTGAATCGAAGGAAGGGGAAACTAAAACCAAGGCCAGCTGCTCCGAAACTCTGCATTTGTCTTCATCCCCAATAGGTTGTATCTGTATATTATCAGTAGGAAACAAAATCTGCTTCCCTGACAACCGTTCCTTCTCAGTTTTGACTTCGACCTCGACTTCACCCCCTTCACCTCAGGTGTTTTTCCCTCTCCAGTTAACCACACAAAGATGAGAATGAGAAGAAAAACAATGGTTCTTCCCGCCTTCATTTTAGTTCTATGTAAGTCACCTTCATTGATTAACATTTCTCCAATTAAATGCAATTTACACATCAACTCAGCCATATACACTATACACACAAAGCAAAAGTATGTACAATGTTCATGCACATGACAAAGAATTTCCATGTATTTCTTTTGTACGTTTTCACCATTTTCTATTGTGTGTCCAAGTCAATGTCGATGTCGATTCGATTCAATTATCTACATTTGTCTTGGAGGTTTCTCCCCTATTTTTGTGTTTGTTTGTTCCTCCCTATCTTGTCAATCTCTAATTTTATCTTTATATTCATCTTGTTTCTATATACCGGTACAGTACAGTCCTATGTATATAAAATACCAATACATGAAAGAAAGGTATTCTAGGTATACGGATATATAAATTTCCGGGTGTACGTAATTTCACGGCATTCTCTCAAGGAAGAATCTAGAAAATGGAAACACAACATCACACAACACAGGGCAGCAGCACAAAGTTGATTTAATTCCTGGGCATTGATGAGAATCTCTATGACTGAACATTGGGTACATGCATACACTGTATATTACTTGGATATAAAGCAAATTACTGTGAAATGAAAACAGGGGGAAACGGCAAAGGAGGAAGAGAAGAGAGAGAAAAGGAACGGAGACGAAAAAGGAGGCAGAAATTTTCAATCCAAGAATGTCTCCATCTCAATCTAGTTTTCTTCTTCTTCTTCTTCTTGTGTCTCCTTGTTATTTCCCCATCGAGTTTAGTAGTTTCTCTATGTGTATATAATATACAAGTATTCTACTTGACTGTGATCCTCAGCCTGGGTGTATTATATGTATGTATGTATGTGTGCTGTGTGAGTGCATCTCGTCTGGTCTGGTCCCCTGAGCTGTCTTTGATTTGACTTGTCAAAGTTGTCAATTTCAATTTCACTCTGCCTCCACTCTAGGTATGTGTGTGTTCTATGCATTATAGATATGTACATACTACATACATGAGCAGCGCGTAGAGTACAATAATATGGAGCACGGACTACATACATACAGAGAGAGACCGAGACAGCTTTTCATGACTTTATTCAATCGCTTGCTTACATGTAACTACAATGTATTTTTGTAAGTTCTTGTTGCTCTCTCTCTCTCTGGTTCTTGCATTTCGTCATTAAACTTAGTTTTGTATAGACACGACTTTTATCTTTCATCTTGTAAACACAGAGCAACTTTTTTTCTTGGGTCTCTCTTTCTTTTTCTGCCTTCGTTTCTCAATTTTCTCAACTTCGATTTCAATTTCTCCTAGAAATCTAAATTTTAAGCTCAGAGAGTGCTCATATTTGATTCCGTGGCTACGTTTGTTCTTCTTCTATACGGAGACTTGCTCTCTATCCATCTTGCTTGTGGCTCGACAATCTTTATCTTTATAGTTGTAGTTGAACTTATGTATGTGTAGAGTTGCAAGAACAATTTGTAAGAATTTCCAAAGTATGTATTTTTTTTAAACGTGTGTGCGTGTGTGCAAGTATGCATGTACTGTACTGCCAATTCTTTGTAGAGAACAGCAAAGGATTGTTGACTGCATATGTATAAAGAAACGAGGAGAATAGTAACTTTTATCTGCGACTCAACTTTACTGCTCAAAGCGTTCCAGGTTCCAGTCCGAGTTCAATGAAAGACTGGACTTTTTCAGACAAACTTTAGATATAAATGACGATATCTATTTATTGGAGATCTGTCTATGGTCGTACAATGTGTAAAAACACGATCGCCTGAGAGATGTACCGCGATCTAAAGACGTAGGCGCGTGCTATCATTGTAGACGAAGCTAGAAAGGAGGCAAAAATGTATTGCACGTTTTTTTATTAGAATTTCTCTCCTTTTGACTTTGACTTTTCAATCTGATTTAATTTAGATTTATTTTGCAGTCTAGCTTCAAATGACGCTTTTTAGTTAGCCCACCGTCAGTTCTTCCTGGTTCTTGCTCAAGGATTGCTCGGCCGCCTTTTAATCCTTTTTTATATGTATATAATCCTGTCCCGCATTTGAACTAACAGGGATTTTAAACAAAAAATCCCATAAATCTGTGTCCGCAGTTAAATACACCCACACGTGTTTTGGACCACACCAAGAGATTGGGACATGTACATTGTACAATGTACACTTACTTAAATTCAAATTCCTCAGAGCATGATTAAGATGCCCAATCTTGTGATCAAGAAATAAATGGCCACGAGGGAAATGCCAAATACCAAACCAAAAGAATAAAAAACAACGACAACAACTTTTTATTATATTTTCTCCTTTTGTATCGCAATCTCTTCATCGATATCGGTAAAAGATTGAAAATAACCTTGAAAATTTTTATACTAGATTAAAAATAGACAAAAAACAATGTCTGTATATGTAAGAAACTGCGTCAGTAAATCCTTTACTGTTTCTTGTGTCTCGCTTCAGTCGACTATCGGTTTTCAATTTAAAGTTCTAAACGATGGTCTCTGAAAAAAACGAAGGGTTGATATGTAAGATAGTTGCCGATGTTTTATGCATCTGTAGACACATAAAATTTTTATCTTGTGTCAAAGACTCTGAACTCACAAAAATATAGATTTGCTCCACATCCGTAAATCCATATCCATGTCCATATTAAACACTGACGTAATTCTTTGATACACCCTCCATATGGGAGCTTCAACGTTGGTATTGGGATTGAGACTTTTGAAGTGAAGTTTGTTGAGTTGCGAAGGAAGGCCGCAGAGACAGACAGTCTAGACCGTAATTCTTTGCTATTCTTGTATGTATATAGTCTTTGCGTAGTCATAACTCAAGACAGCATACATCTGTATAGATTCGTGGAAATGGAAATAAAAACAAAGGCAGCGGGTAAAAATGTTCCATGCTCATGTACGTACGTATACCGTATACGTAAAGAAGAAGGTTGAGCGTTGAGCGAGAAAGACGAGAATGTCGCCTATCCAGCCAAAGCTCGTTAGCCCTTCATGATCATGATAGAAAGGAGAATAGAAATCAGTCGACCTATAAAAATAATTCATTGATGTGATCCAACTTCTTTCTTTTCTTATGCTTTGTCTTCGCCTTCTCTTTTTCTTTTCGCTGTCCTCGTTGCTCCAGAGAAAAAAGTTGTGAGTCTTACATTTCTCCAGTTTCTCTAGTTTCCCGAGTAGCGTCAGAATCAAGTATAAATTGTACAGTATGTGTATATCTATATATATGTATGTGAATTTGTAAGATGTATCTACACCGATTCCTTAACCAGGATCCAAGAAAAAGCATGTAATAATATACGCCCTCAACTAATATCAATATCGGTATTGATGTCAGTCTCAGTATCAGTGTCAGTAGCATATACATGTCCATACATATTATAGATAGCGGATATGTTTCACTGCAGCACAGTCCAGGAGGAGTACGGTGGTCGTAATACCTAGAATAAATTTCATTTCTATCCATAACCCATAATATAAAAATCTCTATGCTCTCTACCTCTACAATCTACAATCTAGAGTCCTCACTTCCTACATATGGGGAAATACGTGTAAATACGGTATTATCTAGATTCTACACTATGTATGTACAGTTAGTTTGGCCGTACACCAAAACCCAGTCGAATTTCTACGGCTTCTTTATTCCACCTTCTTTCACAGTTTTTTTTCTTATTCTCCATTCCCTCGTTTATTTTTTCCCTTACACACTGACTGCTAGTTACTAGGAGAAAACTACTTGCAGAATTGAGAATTGCCGTATATATTTTTTCAACCAACGGACTACTCTCTCTAGTTACTCTTCTGTATTCCTCTAGTTCCCTTTTTTATTCTGCTCTGTCGCAAAATTGATCAGGAAAATTGAGCCACCAAGGAAATGGTAAATGGCAGTGCACAATGTACCTTTATGTAAGACATAGTCATACATGGATTTCCTCCATTTTCCTACGACTTACATCATGTTTTAACCAAGAACCAAAGAGAACCCGGAGTTCAATCCAAAGGGATTCGATTCTATTGAATATGAAGGAGCAGAAAGGGAAAACGTACAATTGCAACTAGTACAACTGAAACACGAAGAATGAGAAATAGAAGGAAGCGAAATAGAGAGAGAGAGAGAGAGAGAGAGAAGAACTATATACTAAACGGGAAATTTTCCAGACCATGTGTTACTTCCCAGGAAGTTTTTAACCAGCATGACAGGACCAATGTAAAAATGACTTACAATTTGACAAGCGCCACTTCCACGCACTATACTTCTTTTTTTCCGCTTCTTCCTTTTCTTCTTCCCTCCTCGTCGTCTTCATTTTTTCTCCCTGTGTCGACATTCTCCCCCTTAACTAGACTACGTATGTATCTACGTATGGCATGGCTATTTCATTGCACCAGCACAGTTTAGTTATACTTACAACATGTAGTTAGGAGTGTGTTGGGGAGGGAAAACCAGGACTACAACTTGCTAAGTTAACAACTAACGAAGGAATCGTCGGTCTCGTCTCCCTCTCCCCTTAGTTTTGGCTCTGGGTTAACTTCAAGTGTGCAATGAAATGAGTGATGCTAGTCAGCGAGCATTCATTGTCAGCTCTGCCGACGATTCTTAGTCGTCGTCTACAACTCCAGCTCAAACTTCACAAGACTCGGGCTCCTTGTCCAGGACTAACGAAAGCCTGGACATTTTCTCCTTTGAATGTGTATATAGAGAGTGTGTATAGAGAAAGAATGAGTTTTTCGGGCGAACATCTGGAGTTGTGAAAGAAAAAGAAAGCCAAGCCTGGCTCGCTCACTCGACTCGACCCAACTCAACACAACTCAGCTCTTGGACAATAAATAGCCCGAGTTTTGTGTCAGTTTTCTCCATATCGTGCATGTCTATTCATGTACATGCATCAAATATAGTTGTATGTTATATACACGGTCAAGTTGAGTTTGTTAATGGAAGAAGAGTAAAAATAGCTAAGCTGCTTTGCTTTTTCTTCTCCGCTGCTCCCTAATACGAACATGAACGGGACAAGAAGACCGAACAGGGAGGACGGCAGCAGCATAAGATAAGAAAAAGAAAAAGAAGAACGGAAGGTGTAGAAAAAGACAGAGAGAAAAACTTGGAAGAGGACAACAACTTTGCTCTGCTACTCTCTCTCTCTCTCCTCTCCTCTCTTTTCTGTAAACTCAAAGAACTTGAAGAAAAAAGGAAGAAACATCTTTAGTCTTCTTTTTCTTTGCCTTCCTTCAAACTGCTTGTTGTTTCCTGCTTCTTTCATTTTCTTCATAGTACTATATGCTACCATTGCAGCCAGTGCTATTACTAGTCATATCCATTGTGAGGGTGAGTAAGTGTAACTCATCTACTGTATAGTATAGCGATACGTAAAGAGTCGAGAACAAGCGGAGAAAACTGAGCCTGAGTAGCCTGGGTTAGTTTCTTTGCTTGTCTTGTGTTTTCTCCCCCTGTGCAATTCCAATCGCGATGCCAACTATACAGTAAAACTCTTCCTGGATGCCAGCCGTGTGTTTTTTCCGCATTTCCTATAATATATTTTCCAATACATATATAAATAACATGTAGGTGCATAGTACGTACGTACATTTATATTTATATGTCTATGCAACAGAGAACAAAGCGGAGAAAAAATATAGAGACAGAGACTGTCGTCCCGTAATGTACTGATCTATTGTTTGGAGATGTGAGCTAAAGAATGGAATGGGGAATGGGGAAAAGATGAGGAGGCCACACTTGTTCAGCCTGTACTAAAGCAACAGCAACTAAAGCAGCCTTTCTTCTTCTTCTTTTTCTTTCTCTTCTTTGCTTGTGCTTTCTCCTCCTTTCAACCGTAGCCAACGGGGAAAAGAGAAAAGGGAGAAAAGAGAAAGTCCGAGCTTTTGGTGAGTTTGGTGCTGACTCTGTCTCTAAGAGATTTTTAATACAATGCTCGTCTCATATATTATATTACACATGTTCACTCCTTTTCCACACTTTTCCTTCGAGGGCCTTTCTTCGTCTTAGCGCTTTCCCCATAGTTGGGAGACGGCTGCATGGCACTGCTTTTGTTTTGCTTTTCCTTTTTGTTTTACCGTCTTCCGGATTTTTCTCGGCCCTTTTTGCTTTTGTAACCGAGTATGTTTTCACTTATTTCTTTTCTTTGTCCTCTCTTGTTTGTTATGTTATATTATGTTATGTTTATTCTTTCTTTCTCTGTTCTTTGTTTGTTTGTATCTGGGAAAGTGCATAGGAGAGAAAACGTAATACTAACAGTGTCGAGTATTCCTAATCTTCATATACATACATATCTTTATTCTTTCCCCCCATTTGGATTTTCGAGATTTTTTTTCCGGATTTAAAATGTTTTCTGTTGCACTGGACGAATCTTTGTATTGTGCACATCCTGGTGTAAGAATGGGAAAGAAAAGTGCAGCAACAAAAGAAGGAGAGAAAAGTTGAGCGTCGAAATATATGTAGGTATGTACTTTGTACACAATTCTCCGGAATTTTCGCCCTATCTGTCTGGATCTGTTGTGGTATCACATTTTTTCTATAAGCTTTTTCAAGGATGAGTACGGAAGATGCACTGCCTTTGTAGTGCGCGTAATTAATTATATCTTCCCCTTATGTACATTTATTTATGTATGTATGTATGTACGCGGTGTTTACGAGAAAATCTCTGTAATTTGATCTTCAGACGATAGGAGAGCAAAAAAGAGAGAGCTTTGTCGTAAAAATTAAAGACTTTCATCTGATATAGCTTTAACACAGTTGCAATTTACTATAAAGAAACTTGCCGTATGTACATGAAAAGAAAAACGGGATTTTCCTATAATGAAACCAATCTCTTGATTTACAATACATGGTGAAACCAGCTCAAATTCCACAACCATTAACTTTCCCTTTTTATAAAGCTTGGGTATATGTACAAAAATTGTGCAGTACCCGGTTTTTTATGGAGTGATCCGATTTTTTATGCAGCAATAATAATAATACTAAAAGAATATCAAGATAGCCTTGCAATCGCACTTTTATTTTCATGACCATTTTTTCCGTTTTTTTGATCCTGAGTAAAGATGGTGATGGCAATGAGGGCGACAGGGGAAAAAATTCCTGTTACTTTGGTATAACTTGCAATTTTACTACATCTTTTGACATACTAGTCTTCATAATGATAGCGATACATACATATAATGGTAATAGGATAGTTAATTTACAAGCTGAAACTAGAGCCTGCAACTGATTGCTTGTGAACCCTCAGCCCTTCATTTTCTTTTACGGAAGAAATTGAAGAGAAGCCATTTAAGATACTTTCCCCGGTACAAGTTACAATAAGTTACACGTTACAAATTACAAATTTTGCTGACAACGAGTCGTGGGTGACGACTATACAAAAGAAGAAGTATTCCGTGCATGTTTTTAATTTTAACGCTTCCACCTTACTCGAGGTTTCCTACATTCTTCATACATTGCATACATACATATGTACATTCATACGTGCATACGCAGACATGTGATACTTTTACCAACATTAAGACAGTAAGCTTGATTTCGTGACGGGAGTGAAATTTGATGTCTTAATAAGGAAATTGAATGGTTTCCCTGTGCAAATGAAAATGAATGAGTGATGTGAAGCATATTCATTCCATTTCACTCGACTCGGTGGACGGAAAGAATTCCTCGAATTCAATTTCAGTAATGAGGACATGGATTCTTATTCTTATTCTACTTCTTCACTTTCCCTGCCTATACTTAAATGTGTACCGGGTTACTTTCACTTCCTTGTCCTTGCAGAATTTTCAATTGGACGGGCTTCATTGGCGCAAAGTTTTATTAGTTTAGTCCGTGTCTGCACTGCCTTTGTCTTTGTCGTTTTCCCTGCCGACATTTTGCTCTTCATCTTATCTATTGTGTATCACGCGGAGGAGGTTTCCTTGAGCAGTGAATAAGTCATTTGGGTCACCGTGCGGAATTTATGCAGGCATTGCGTTCCAGCTATGTACATCTACAACCTACATGCATACGTATGTACAACATACAATGTACAACTAGACTATTTGCATCTCGCTCTCTCTCCCTGTGTCATTTGCGTGGTTCTCGTGCATACGAAATAAGGAAGGAAAACGAGTCCTGACGAATCTTAAATCCCAATGTCGGGCTCAAGATTTGCAAAATGATGAATCTTGGAGGAAGCCGGCGAATGAAAATTGTATTCGTTTAACTAGTTCATGTCTTCCCTTTAACGTGATGGTTTTTCAAGCCCCTTTTCTTTTCTCTTTCCGCCAAAATTATTCTGGTGGATCCTTCTTGCGACGCACGAAACAGGGAATGAATTATAGATGGAAGTTCGTCGTCCTTGTCCTTGTCCTCTCTCTCTCCCTTTCCGTATTTTCTGCCTTCCGCAAAGAGCTTCTCTACTTGGTCATGGTTTCCTAGCATTGGTTTGAGGCTCTTCTTTCTTGTTCTTGTTCGAACCTCGAACCCTGCCAACCCACCACCATTGTATTGTTTGCCTAAAGATTTTCTGCCCTCTTTCTGCTCCGATTTCTTCCAGTGAGCTGTAGATTTGTTACAAATATGTAAATTATACATGCACCAAGAATAAATGTATATAAAGCAAATAACTAAACAGCAGAACAAGGAAGAGGAGTTGGAAAATCTAGAGAGAAAATTAGCATGACATGTAAGCTCTCCCTTTGAAGTACATCAATGTATGGATATACAGGGTGAAGATATTGTCGTAGAGTTTCGTGCGGATGAATTTGTTTTATAACCATGTTGTTTATTTTTGAAAAAATATAAAATTTTGCAGTTTAATTTTTTTAGGTAGTATATGTACGCATATATAAGAGTATGTGTATGTAGTTTCAGATTTCAAAATAACTTGTCCACGAAGTTTGCAGAGACTCCGACTTTGCCTCTGACTTTGAATTTGACTGCATCCTTTATTATTATTTATGGTTAGGACAAAACACACTGCGCTTCTTGTGTTTAGCCGAGCAGAGGCAAAAATTCTAATTTGTCGCTTATAATTTGGACTTGGGAGCTGGCAGGCTTGAGCTGCTCCCAGTCTCCCGACGTTGGTTTTTGTTTTTCGTCATTATAAATGAAACTTTCTCGGTATGATACCGACAACTCTGTATTTTGCCTTATTAGACGGGTATTGTTAAAAGGGGAGAGAGATGAAAAGGGAGAAGGCACAAGGCAAAGGCAAAAGCACAGGGAGTAACTATACGTATAGAGTAGAACAAATAAAGAGAGAGGGAAAATAACAGGATGTAATTGGGTTTGCAACATAATTCAAGTCGTTAAATATCAGGAGGAGAGCAGAGGGAGCTTAGAGAGAATATCAAATGAAAAGAGGAGCCGGAGAAGAAGAGCAAGAAGATGAAGACGCAAACCAAGCTCAAGTCAAAGTCGCAGTCGAAGTCGAAGCACCAGGACACCATAAATCTGGCCTGGTTGAGGAGTAAGTAGAGGAGACAGCATGAAATGATACTGCTGTCGTCTTTGTCTTTGGCTTTGTCTCCATTTTCTCCCTTTTTACTCCTTCCTCGACTTTGATATGCTTTGCTGTGCTGTGCTCTGCTTTGGTTTGCTTGGGTTTCACTTGATATTTAGTCAACGCACGAAGATCTACTGTTTCATGTCCAAGAAAATTCTCCGCCTTTTCCTCCATCCTTGGTTTTCTATCTCTCTCGCTCCGTCTCTCTCTTTCTCTTGCTATCTCTCCATTTTCTCTATAAATTTCCTACGCATCTCCCATAGTTAATATCGTACAACTGCATCACATTACATTGCATGACACCGTGTGCAGTGGTAAAATACAACAGAGTCAAAATATACTTTATATTGTACTGTATAACGTTAAAACAACATTGTTACGTCTATAACTATATGTATTCAACTATGATATATGCGTATCACATGAAAATGCTCCTCCGCCTGCATTGATTTTGATTTGGTACCGAAGTCGTGTCCCGGATCTTAACCTCCTCTATCTTATATTACCCATGTACAGTATATGTAAAATTTTATAACTTGCCCCGTGGCCAAATGTTGACTTTAATCGGCAAAACTTGCCATATGGAAAGAAACATATTTTGGATTAAACAATTTTATGCAATATGCGGCAAGAGACTGATGATCCTAGTTGTACCAACTGCTGTATGAACTTTTATGACATCAAATCTATTTCTTTGTTTTTGATTATTATTAAAATCCCTTATTGTTTAACAAAAACAATTGACCGCTGTTTTATCCTGGAAAACAGTAATAAAGATATAAAAAAATACCTAAAGAAAGAAATAGAAAACCCGATGAAATGAACTCAAAATGAATGGCCAGGAAGACATACCACTAGACCGTATAAACGTAAAAGTAACAAATGGGTAATATGGGGTAAAGAACGTGGTTTTCCGGGTTTTACATGGACGAAACACAAGCTTGCTCAAGTCATGCACGCCTTTGAAAGGGAATTATGTTTAAAGTTTCTTTTCCTGTGTTTCCAACATATACTATCAATGTATACTGATATACTGTATCTGTATTTGTGATATGGATATTTCGTGTAAATAGCATATAAGTTGCGGGGACTTGGCATTGGCTTTGGTCTGGACTTTGATAGAGAGGAACTGGAAAGGAGGAGGCGAGGTTCGTGCCGAACGAAATATCTGAGACATTCAAGCTCCGACAGGACAGTTAAAATGTGAAGAGCGGAAGAGCTTTCCACAGTCTCTCTCCATTTCTACAGTATGTACATTGTACATACTTCTTTTCGTGCAGACCCATAGAGAAAATAAAGTGAAAGAGAAAATACTATAGTCAATTCAACTTTACTCAACTCAACTCGCCTCAACGCAGCTCAGCACAGCTCATAGTTCAAACTCAGCTCAATTCAACTCAACACGAGTCGAGTCGAGTCGAGTCACTTTCCGCTCAAACTACAACTGCTCACAATAACTCTCCTCCACAGCTATTTGAGCTCACCACGAAGCGGAGTCACTCTCGAAATCAAAAAGAAATCGTTTGTTACATAACTCAAACTTCAACACTCACCACTACACACAACACAACACAACATAACAGACCGCACCACAATATCATGCACAAAACGGCTAAGCCAAAACAAGCGAGTTGTTTAAAAGTCCATTTCCACTATTGCAGGAATGAGAATACAAACATGGAGCTTAATAAACCTCTTGTATGTATACACATGTGTGTATTTACTATTTATCAGTTTTTCTCTATCTCTTCCACATTGTACTTGAAAACGTTTTCCTAACGTACCTTTCCACAGGGAAACACACATACTTATAAGAGAACTGAGGGAAAAAACCGGGAATTCCGCCCAAGTCATTTCTTGGCGTTTACTAATTTTTATCTGACGGAGTAGGACGTGCCACTTTCATTTATCGTCAGTCAGTCAAAAAAATTCCGTGTGAAGAGGTGCAAGTTGAAGAAATGGAAGAAGACTCGGCTGGTCATGCCATGAGTCATTCCTCATCGCCACACAACACCACACCACGCCAAGAAGATACGGATATCTATTCTGATTCAAGACAAGCCAAGCCATACCAATACCATAAGCCATCCATGCCATATATAGGCAAATAAACGCCGATTTCATTCGTTTCTCTCTTTCTCGCTCTTTCTGAGCTATCTGTCAGTCTGGTGTCTTCTCGGGCTCTATCGTGAGCACAACAGCTTTGCCTTTTTTCTCTGGTATGTGCACTCGCAGATTACACACTGGAACTGATTGTATATGTATGTGTGTGTAGTGTATAGTGTATATGCAACTCATCTCTTCGTTTCTCTCCCATTCCAAGTCGTACCCACTCGTCATATTGTATTGTATTTTGCTTTTTTATTTTATATACTACGTACAATACCATACAAAATGCCGTGTGTGTTTATGTGTAGTGTAAATGTGAGGAATCATTACGGATTACTGAGGAAATGCACTCATGACAGCAAAAGTCAGCAGTCAGACGTTGAGTCTCGACTGTGTGATGTAGCAAAACAAGTGATAGATAATACATATCACTGTATCTGTAATACACAGGATCACACCTATGGCTTTGGTATAAAGATAAAGATGCGTAGATACATACATGTAAGTATTTTGTACTGCACAGATACTAACAGGCAATCTGTACGCTGTAGTACAATCTGAGGCTTATGATCTCAACAAGTACTTACAATTCTTCATGGTATCTTTCTCCTTGTCTCTCTCAAAATCTTCAAGAAATAATACACACAATGTACCATACAGTCAGACAGACGGACTGGCGCTCCTAGAATTTTATCAAATGTTATTGCTTTTTCCTTCAGTTTTTTTACATTATACTCTGTACAGAGCTAATAGACAAATATACATACAATACAGTGCATTGCTGTGTAATCCTTTAATGTTGAACAATCTGTTGAAAAAGGCAGACAAAGAGAAACAAAGGAAAGCTGTTGAAAGGAAGGAGGCTAATCGTGAATTTTAAGACTGGGCGTGAGTGTGAGTACTTGGAAATACTAATAATGCAAAGAAAAGTGGAGAGCTAACTATGTAGGGATGGAGTGTAAATCTTTCTGTCATTTCAACGGGCAATTGGCAACTCGCGCCTTCATCGTGATAAGTATAAGTGATAAGTGCATGTATCATTATTATGTGTTCGGCACAAGTGTTTGGACACCAAACGTAAGCAAACACTCCAAGTCACTTCAATGCAGTTTCTATTCACATTATACTGCTTGTGTAAAAGCAACAACAGAACTTGTTAACGATTTGCACAATAAACAGTTTAGACAATCCAAAAAACAAGAGCAACAGAGCAAATAAATAATTTTAATAAGGCATCTTCAATAAACATAATACGTCAAAAAAGATATACAAGTTGATACATTCAATATTAATAGCAATTCTACTGTACTAGTTAATAAGTATAAGATTTTGTAACAAAATTTATTGTAGGGAAGCAAGTCAAAACGTCAGTATCAACAATCGCAGAAAGATCAAAAGGTTGTTGATTCGCCCACACAAGTGGAAGGTGTAACATGTTGTTGTTTCCGCAATCTACAATACGTTTTCATCAGTGCAATTATTTTCCCATGATACGATATGTGCATACTGTATACCTATAAACCACACCAAAGATGCTGGGATGAAAGAGAAAACTTGTCATTGGAGAGTCAAGGAGAAAGTTCATGGCCAAAGGAGAAACAGAATAGTTGACGAGTCATTTTGGCACTTGCTTTCAACTCTCGATTCCTTTTTCTTTTCTCGTTTTCCATCTCCAGAAAAGCATCTTCACCCGAAACGTACACCACATCATCAGTTCATAAACAAAGCAAGGGAGAAAATCTCTATTATTGCTTTTATTCTGGATCCATATTTATGTATAGATCCCCACATTTGTCATTTGCTTTGGAAAGATTGAATTTTCCTCGGCGACACTTTCCGCACAAAAACAGACCGACAGCGATAATGACAATGGTAATAATCATGGGTAACCCAATACTCGTGACATTGATGATGGTGGTGACGGTGTCGATTCTCGCTCCTTGATATTTTTCAACTTCACACAACGTCAAATTCCACATTCAACACTGACTTGTGCACATCATACATATTGTAAAACGCAGATATGTACATATATTTGAGGGTGAGTCTAGCATATGCTCCCAAGTATTGTACAGTGTTTGCCTTTGCCAAGTAGTATTTCTTGTCCCCATGGATGTGGGTAGTGGTGGTGGTGGCGAATCGGTTTGGTTGGCATAGGAAAAGCCACATGCAACCAAACTAGCTGTGTAGTGTATGTATATGCTTGTAGTTACGATAGGAAGAGGGAGAAATTTTGTTGAATGTACAATAAACGCTAGCTTTGTAAAGGTTGAAGTTATATACATATTTATATCAAAGTGATATGATATTATATGGCAGGCAGGCAGACCGGCAGTGCTAAATGACTGACGAGTAGAGGGCCGGCATATTGGGTTCATAAAGACGACGAAGGGAGAGATGATGACGATGGGTCGGTGGCTCGTCCTCATTCCCGTTCTCCACATAAATACATGCATACATACATACACATACCCTATTCTGTAGTTAACCAAGAGGAATGGAAGGCATTTTGGGGAAAGTGCTTCTGTTCAGGCCTATTTCCTCCCACTGTTCCCACTGTGCCATAATTGACTGGATCCTCGATCTCCATCTCGATTCCCGATTTCAGTTTATAGTTTATATATATAGAGAGAGACTTCAGCGAATTGTTGTGAGTGCAACAAGATCATGAACACTGAAGAGAGAAGTAAACTGAATGGAAGTGAAGAGGGGATGATGATTTACCATTAGCATTTTGGAGGCAAGAGAAGACGCTCAAAATGATCATCAACATCAACTTGAGCTCAATCGTCACCATGATGACGATGAAACTCAAGAACAGAACCAGGAATAGACATGGAAATTGAGCCGCTGTGCTGTTAAAATTGAGACAGATAGATGCACAATGCACACATAAAGATAAGGCAAGAGAGAGAGAGAGAGAGAGAGAGAAAGAGACCATCATTTCTTCTAAAAATCGCTCATGCACGCTTGCGATTATTTCCAGCTCTATCTTTTTCTCTCTTCATTCAGGATTCTCCAAGTTGACTATACATACAACAATAATGACAATGGTAATAATGTGTATTTTTTATTTCAAGTACTATTTTGGTTTGGTTGCCACATACTTTGGTTTTCATCCAGACTCCAGCTCCACAACAGTTTTGTATTGTATTTGTATCCTATTATAAACATGTTCACCGTAAGCCGTGGAAAATTGTAATGGTCTCTTGTGTTTTTATACATCTACATATTTCAAAAAGATATGAGCAATTCTATCGCCCGCGACATTTTTTTATCGTACAATAATTCTCTCTAGTGGTTATGGTCATGGTTCTTTTCCCTCTCCACACTCCATATACATTATGCATACACTCCATACATACATTTAACGAGAATAGTGCATATTGCATATTGTAATTATTAATAATTTCTGAATTAAGTACTTCATCCTGCTGGATTTTTCCCTTCCTGAAGTTGACATGGCGTGACAATGACAAGACATGGCATGTGAGTGTGAGTCAGAGGGGATGGAAGATGGAAATCATTTCATGGACTGCATAAAGTCGGATTTCATGGATATTAGCAGTCAAAAAACTAACTCCAGGGGGAGAATTGAGAGAATATGTACATATGTGTATGAAAATACGATACAACATAGCATACATTGTGAATTATGCTCTACAGGTACTCTCTTTCTCTCTAAATCTGGATAATATACATACAGTTGCGGACAGAGTACTGCGTTTTCAACTGGAGTTGATGTTTATGGCATACTCATGTTGGTGCAATCCTTGCGGTTTAGTTTAGTTTGGCTTGGCTTTTTACACTAGGTATGTAAAATAGTTTGGTATGGAACGTTGGGAGTTTGGAGTAACATGGGAAAAAATAACTACGACTGTGAATGATGAGGCTGTGAAGTGGAGATGGAAGCAAAGGATTTGGAATTTCAATGAGGATTCACGGTGAATTTAGGAATTTACGAACTCAGTCGTACACTAAACTACGTTATAGGACATTATATTAGTATTTTGTACTGTGTACTGTGTGCAGCTGTACACTGTACACTAGTGTGCGTGAAGTTATCACTTATATAGCGATTCCATGATGTGTTAACTCACTCTTTTATCCATTGAAATATACCCGGTTGTATACCGTACATCACACACACACACACACATGTATTGTCGTTGTGGATAAATGTAGATGTACTGAAAAACACTAATTCTCTTGTGTACTCGCAGCAATTCTCACTCTAAATCTCTTTTTTCTCCGTTTCTCTCTCTCTCTTTCTCCAATCCGCCACCGTTATATTATTACCCACTTTGACAATGTGTAAAATGGTGTCGTCGTCGCCTTGTGTCGTTTTCGTCGTCTGCCAACTGAAAATAACAAGATTATGTGACAAAAACTTCACTTTCAAATCCAAACAGCTTACTTACTTATTTACACCCAGGCCACAAATACAGCTACAGTTATATGTATCTACATACAGTACATAGAGCCACAGTCGCAGCCAGTCAGTGTTCATATTCCTTTCCTCTCTTTATTTCTAGTGTTGTAAACCAGATATTAGGAGCCGTATTACCCTCATTTAATTCCAAGACTTGTCTATCTTTACTATGCGACCAGGAAATGCAATGGCAATAGAAATACATGTGCTTTATAACAGTGCACAGCATTTTTTCTTTTTTAGACTGGGACAAGATGAGGTATTAATTGTGAGATTCAATGGGAATTTTTATTTTGCTCTCGCTATTTTATCTCCTCACATCCTCATACTTTTTGTGTGTATTTCGGGTGGGTAATTTGTATAAATTGTGGCAATTAGTGTGATTTTTATTAATGTTAGGGCAATCCTCGTCCATTTTTTTGTGAAAGTTTATGTTAAAAAATGCAATAAAAGTCATTTCTTTTTATTCAGTTGGAAGCTCAACTGGGAAAAAAGAATAGAAATGGTTTTAGTTTATTCGGGAAAATTGTACTGGTTTAATAATAAAATAGTCTTATTTAGTATCATGCAGGGCTGCAGTTAGATATAGCATGGACAGCAATAATGTACAGATATGACGTGTCTTGATGTCGATACTAATAATAACGACAATGAAAATGTTCCTTATAAAAATAGTACAAAATACAATTTGAGGATAGATTTAATAAGTGTGAAGAATGAAGAATGAATGAATATCTCTGGATTGTACCATGGACTTTTTCATAATAATAATAATGATAGTGCATAATTTTCCTTCTTTTATGCGTTACCCTTTTGCTCTCCCTCTCTTTGAAAAAATGAGGAACGTCGTGGCTGACTTTGTCATCACCCCTTCTTCTTTTTTACAGACATTTTCGTTCGTGCATCTCGGAAATGTCAAGTCATTTCCACGTCTTCCGCCGACGCTTGTTAAGTGTTTGTGCAGAAAATTGTCTTTTTCTCTAGCTGTCTCCGTATCCGTCTCTTTCTCCTGCTTGCCATCTCCTCTTCTCATTTGTTCATTTTCCTCGCTCATTCACTCATCCTTTTATTCATTCATCCCTTCATTCATTCATGCATTCACATACCAATTCTCATTCCAGTTTCAGCTCTAGTTCCAGTTCTTCTTCCCCCATTCGTATTTATTCCTCTTCTCTGCTTCATCGTCTTCATCGCCATATCCCAGCCTCTTGATGTATAATATAAGATGAAAAGGCAGTCGGCATGATAATAATAATTATTGTTATTGTTATGATTGTACCCAAGACTTTTCCCGACATAATGAGAAATGTATACAAGTACAAACGACTTTACTGTTGTCGACTGTGCATCTGACCCGATGTATATTGTGCAAATACGACAACTACGAGAGCGCATACAAGTATACATGAATGTATACATTTACGTATGAAGGCAACATGGGCAATAACAATAACAATGATAATGGCAAGCAACTATCCGCTAGACACTTGATCCCTCGCGACCGAGACAATAAAATCCATAACGATTGACTCCGACATCATTATGGTCCGGATTGCAAATAGGAGCCTGAGTTGGTGACTGTGTCTATATGTAAAGAAATTGTGCGCTATTCAACTCGCTCATTTAATTTGTAATGATCAAACCAATGGAGGTAACTTTAATTTAAAATAGTACGTTAAACACAACTAGCATTTTTCTTTTGCTCAATGTTTACCATCAAAACAGTTTTACAGGGGAAGTTCAGAGGAAAAACGTTCCTCAACTATCTTTTTTGCGAATTTTGATGTGTATGCTTAATTATGGCACCCACATTAACATTAAAGTCCATTGACAAATTTTGAGAGTTGAAATGACCTTAATATTAAATGTCTTTAAATTTGAAGGGTCATAATATACATACACGAAAAACGGGCGTATTTAAATTGCCAATTGTTTAGTTTCGGCATTACGCTCCTTTTACATGCTTAAAAAATTTATTTCCCTAGTCAATACTGGTATTAGTTAAAATGCCACAAGCTCCGCGCAGCAAAAGAAATAAACTCGAACCAAAATTTACTCATACAATGATATTGTAGTTTTTATTTTCATCTTTCTACATTTTCATCTCCCATGTGAAACAAAAAAGGAGCATGATAAAAAAGTAGGGAGCTCAGAATAGAATAGACGAAATGCATACATAGAACATGAACATGGATGGTGGAGAGAGGCAGAGCGAGGGTAAAGAAAAGGCAGCAGAAAAGTATGGATATGGAAATAACTGTCCCATAGAAATCATATCGTAAAAACTCGTCATAATAAGGCCAGAGGATGGAGAAAAATGCAAATCCAAATGGAGTTTGTTGTTTATCCAATGTAATAATAAGGCTAAAACGAATAGAGCAGGAGATACATAATACATACAACATATACAAGATACGTACAAGGCGAAGGAAAGTTGAGCTTGAGATGAACACAAAGATGAAGATGAACAGAACAAGAGACGATGGAAGCGACGACGACTTTGGAGATAAAATAAGCTTTTACAATTGCCTCGTAAACAGTGTTGGCAGCAAAAACGACTCACTGTGAATATCTATAAAACTCAAGTCGGATCCTTAGGAGAAAAATGAGACGACTAGATAGATGCATATGTATACACACATAGTTCGTTACAAGTATATGTATATAGTTTGCAGACTGCACAGCATACGGAACAGAACAGTGAAAAGGAAATGAATTATAGAAAAATGTAAGAGTGCAAAAGTAAACTCTCTCGTCTAGGGATGTGTATTGTATGAGCGTATAATATCATATCATTTCATACAATGCACAATGTGTGTGTGTGTGTACATAAATACATACATGGCAACTTTTCTTGCAAGTTTCTCCACACGAGGTTCTCCCTCACCTCAGCTCTCTCTCTCTCTCTCTCTTTCTCATTCTATCTCCACAGAATATAAGTTATAGCTAGCCAATATTCTGGATGCATTTCGTACCCCAGACTTAATACCACCAGTCGTAGTCGTAGAGTTGTGTAAACTTACATACATACATACATGCATACACAGGGAATTTAGGGAGCATATGATGGAAACTGTGTGCGTAATGGTTGGTCGTGTGCGTATTTCATGTTCATGTTCATGTTGGTTGGCTGGTTGGTTGCTCTTTGCTATGTATCTGTCTGTTTTTTCTCCCTTTCTCTGTGTATACATTTACTTTTCCTTTCCTTATGGATGGAACTTAGTGACAACCATGCGATTTCAACTCCAAGTAGTTACAAGCACAAGTACAAATACGACTTGGAGTCATATCTGCACATGAAAAAATGTGTGTATATATTCCAAGTATACATGCAGGACACTCAGTTTTACTTATACATATCGTAAGATGAATACACAGACACAATACAGACAGAGCGCAGCCCATCAATTACATTTAGTTACTGCAACTAGGAAAACTCGGCTGAAATGAAGTCGAGCTCTTCCACTGCATGTGTGTGTAGTGTGTATATTATATCATACAGTTATATATATTGGTTTTGTATCTATCTACTCTGAGTCTGCTCTTCCCTTCTTCTGTTTGGAGGAAAAGTCTAAGATGAGGAGACTGGAAGTCTGCTGATGCTCAAGCTGATTCTGATTCCCATTCTACTTCTCATTCTCGTTCTATATATAAGTAGAAGTAGTAGTACTATGCTGGATTTCTTGTGTTCCGCTCAAGTTGAAACTCGCTCCCCCATTCCCCCATACGATATTATATGTATATTGTATATGTGTAAGATGCATACCACTCGGTGCAAGTGCCGTTTCTTTTCCTTTTCCCCTTCCTTTTGGCCCTGCTTTTTCTCCCTCTTGGAGTCGATCTTCTGGTCTGCCTACTGTTAAAGTGTGAAATGACTCTTGTCTGATCGCATAGATCAATCTCCTTTGTCATTCCTTGTCGCACTATACATATACATACATGTATAGTACGGACTCTCGACTCTCTCGTCGTCCCGACTGTGAGATTCCGATTCCAAATCCGATTCTAACTTCAACTCGACTCCAACTTCTCGCATACAGATACCGAGGCGACGGAGATGAGGAGGGAGAATCGGAGAGCGGCGAGTTCAGCAAAGACGGAATTAAGTAGGAAGTGCAGGGTCGAAAAAAGAAAAAGAAAAGTCGAGAGGAACAAGATAACTATAGTACAAGGACAATCTATATATACGAATCTCTTTCTCTCTATTCCAATTCTTTGTCAAATCCGTCACTAGAATGAGAATCTTTATGTGATAC
The DNA here is from genome assembly GCA_034698285.1 of Sminthurinus bimaculatus. Classification (NCBI taxonomy): domain Eukaryota; kingdom Metazoa; phylum Arthropoda; class Collembola; order Symphypleona; family Katiannidae; genus Sminthurinus; species Sminthurinus bimaculatus. Next base: position 27,730 of record JAQIVE010000534.1, read on the forward strand.
ATATGTATCATGAACTGCCTCGTTTTTTGGAATATGTAACGTAACGTAATGTAATGTATTGCAATTGCACGATGCTCTTCAACTTCATCTTTGTTCCTTGGACTTGGTCTTTGACTCTGGCTTCGACCTTTTAATTTTCCTAGGTGCTTACCAACCGGCCAGAACGAAAATTGATTGCACAGATATTTAACATTGTACATTTACAATGTATTGCATCAGGGCATTCTCCTGCATGCTCGTTTAACTTGGTTTCGCTTTTACTTTGGTATATGGAGTGACTTGCATTTGCATGGGCAACCGTAAATTGTCTTTGTGCTCCGAGCTCTGAGGCTTTGACCATATTAGTCTACGGCTATGGCTATGTACATATGAAGCGGGTATTTCTCAAAGGCAAGTTCACACAACCGACCTTAAGCCTAAACTCACTCAATCTCAATCCCAGTCCACAATGTATGTATACATTGGAAATATCTACAATTGTCCCAATCCAGTCCAATACTGTCATTAGAAATTAGAATCAAAGGGGGTTGTAATGTACAAGATATGCATAGATTAAAGGACTGTATACATAGAATACAGTGCAGTGCAGTGCAATCCCATGCAATGCAATGAATAGCAGCCTATACACAACGGTGAATGGGACTTGATTCGTGACTCTTGATTCGTAAAATACCGAGGAGCTCAAGCGTGGCGTGTAATGGACTGAAAACATTGTCATTTGCTCGGCAGAATATGTCGTAAAAATTTACATCAGATTAAGCCTCAATCTCAAATCTCTCGATGAGCTCAATGTATGTATTTGTAGGTACAAATATACAAAGTCAAAGTCAAAACTAACGTTCACATAAAAGGCCAAAGTACAAAGCAAAGCAATGAAGTCAAAAGTACGACATGGATTACAACTTTGTATACAGTGCACCTTGCACTTACGCATTAAGCTTATATGTATGTACATAGTTATAGATCGAGATCCACGTGTGCCACCAAATTATGTGTGTAGAAATGCACATAAATTACATCGGTTCAACTTGCACAATGAGGAAATTTGGGATTTTCCATCTCTGCGAAGAAATTGGGGAGTACAGTTATGTTAGATTGCAAATAACTATCTGTCTTATTCAAAATTATATTGTAAATTGTAAACTTTGAAGTAAATTCCCCTTCTACACAATACAATATTGCTGAGCATAAGTTTATTTGATTCAATTTAACATGAAATTGTCATTCGTACTCACACAAGTACATCCTGCTGCCTATGTGTGGAGGATGGAGGAAGACGGGAGGAGAGAACAATAGTGACGAGAGACAATAAAACGAACGAGGAGAGGGATATGAGAACCAGGAACTAGGATTAGGACGAGGATATGTGAGTGACTAATGTAGTGCTAATGACAAAGATGAATTAGAATTACCAATCTTTTTTCAACTATCTGTCTGTTTGCAACTGTGTAATTCCACTGGAATCCCGGCCTTACACATTATTCATTATCCATTCTCAAGAGCTTATTCAGTTTGTTTTATGATGCATCTTCCCCATATTTTAAACACAACACAAACACATAATGCTATAGGGAAAGAACGGGAGTTAAATTCATCTAAAGGATAAACCAGCAGCAGCAGCATCAACTTTGGCAGGCCAATCATCAGAAATCCAGAACAAACAGCAGGCGTGTGCTCACTCACTCCACTTCATTTTCCATTCCATTCAAAATTCTCACAATTTCACCCTCCTTTCATGTACTGCACTTGCACTCGTCCTGGAACTGAAAATGGAACTGGAACTGTGTGCATCTCATCTAAACTGCCGCTATGTATGCGTTAGCTCGATCATTGCAGCAGTCACATTCATATTTCTCGATGCACTTCCAGATGCACAAAAAGCATAAACACTACGCATACAGTACGCATGCAGTTGTTCTACCAAATGTAGACTGCCCACACAGTAATATTTATATAGTACAATACATGCATTATTATCTGCTCGTCCCATCTTGTGTAGTGCAAGCACAAAGTACAGAGTTCAGACAGAGATCTCCGTTTTATAGCCAGTCATCTAGAAATTGAACAAGAGAGGAACAGATTGCCTATTTCACATGTCACAAAGCCATGCTGTGCCCTGGCAGCAGTCGCATCCTTCAATGATAATCTGCCATCTACAAATAATAATGAAAGGCAAAGGCCAGATCATCGTTTTGGCCAGCAAAGAGTCCAAAGGCAGATGAAAACCAAAATCAAACTCAAAATGAAAATGGAGCAAAGCCTTTAGGTCTTACAATCATAAAAATAATATTGCACACTGCACATGCACTCCAAACACTTTTCCAAGTTGGACCAGAAGAATTAATGATGAGGCCGATCGGATCACTGATAAAAATAACAATAACGATGACGAGGATGATCTACCATTTTTTGCTTCATTTTACACGATATAATTTCCCTTCTCATCGCTCACGGTCGCAGTCAGTTATGGTTTGCTGGAAAAGCGGGTCCAAAAATGGGCAGTAGATAAATTAAGTAATAAAAAACAGTGAGCGATTTATCATGGTAAAGTGAAACTAAACATTTTTTACAGCATTCAGTGTATATTGTATATATTCACATAGTACAAAGTTAACATTCGACACAATACCTAATACAAGACAATACGACACAACGTATTCGAGTATTGCATTGTAGATTGCATTATTACCCTCTCTTGGCTCAAATTTTCAGCTGGGGAGCGCTCAGCACTTATTACCTTTGTTAGCCTTAATAGGACACACGACTTTGGGACGATTTATACACAGATAAAATGTACCTATTCACTTTGCACAATGTACATGTGTGGAAAATGCGGAATGAATAAAGAATGGTGAATGAGCTCCTTCTTTCCCTGATTATTAAATATTATTAACACGATTATTTCGAGCTTCCCTCTTCAGCTAGTTATTACCGTGATCTCATCAAGTGCGTCGAATACATTATATGTATGTATTACAAGAGTAAACATGAGTATTCGCAAAATACAGTAGAATAGAATGCCATACACTACCGTGCACCACTGTACAATATTTCCATAAATAAAATGCGGTCTATTATTAGCATGGGCAATACAGAGACATTTCTGTTCTTTGATCGAACTCGGATTCTCCAGTTTCACATCCAGTCCCAGTTCGGTTCCAGTTCAAATTTCCATTGTGTCCATTGTTTTCTTTGTACAATTAGAACATAGAGTTTCCATTACATTTATATGCGCGTATTGCACGGCCTTCCCTCCAACTTGCCCACATTCTAGCTTCATTTCATTTCCCTGATCGGCATCGTCATTCTCTATTAAATTCAGAGTCTATTCCAGTTTCGGCTTCGGTTCCCAGCTCCAGTATTTCCATTCAACCATTTCGACTCGAGTTGCTATTCTGTATTTCTCTGTACATTACATTGCGTATTTGTATTGTGTATATGGTACACATAGTTAATGTGCGATTCTTCTTCTTTCTCCTGTTTCGTCTCGTTTTTGTACTTTTGAATTTGGCTTTCACGTCACGATGACTCGAGAGTTTCTCCTTCTCGTTTTCCCTCCTCAAACGCACTTACATTCCAGTATTTTTGACTGTACACCGCTATTGTACTCTATTTTCTACACAAACTTGTGTCTAAAGAATTCACACACACATACACACACACGTCGTGTATGTAAACATTGGAGCTCTGGTCCATTCATTAAAATACACAAGAGTACACCGAGACAACGGCGATTCGACCGAAAATGGAAAATATCCGTATACATACACTGCACAGTGCACAGTGTACGTTGTACGTGAACAGGGTATAATTATACTTTATACCATACCCATATGGTACATTGTACATTGTGGATTTTCTGCGTCAACTTTTTCTACCTATTTCATTGTACTCCGTGCGAATCCAAATAATGATTGACTAGACGTTTTTGAACAATACAGTTTAATACACATTCAGTAAATTGTAATACGTTTGCACAGTGGAAACCGTGCACTGGAGCGAAAGAACGTGTATGTATATAAGCATCTAGAGACAGCTTTGCCTCCACATTCATTCACTGACCAGTTAATAATGTAGGGAGACGTGGAGTGACGAGCGTGAAAGAATTCACAATACTGTGCAGATACAGTTACTGAAACTTAGCTGGAAATAGACTGCCTCTATGTATGTGGCTGTCCATGTGTAGATTGTACATTGTATATTGTACGTGTCCAGTTGATGAAGTTGATGGGCTTTGGGTTTTAAATTTTCATTTTTGACCGCCATCACCACCATATCCTCTTCCACTTCATCTATTTCATTGTATCCTCTATTGTTTTTCCACGGGCTATTGCCTAATTAGCGTGTATCAACTATCTACGAGCTGTCTGATTTTTGAGTTTCACTAAATCACAGCCAAATATCTAAACTGACTGACAGTTTATGTTCCATTGTGACGAAAGTTTGTTCTCCAGCATACTTAAGTATAAAATACAGGCACGTAAAATTTTATGACGACCCCCTGTCAGGATAGATTCCTGTATGAATATTGAGGAGGCAGAAATTTTTGATTTACCGTCAATAATTATTGCTATCGTCTTCGTTTTTGATTTTAAAGAAATGAATACATGATACAAAATCCAGGTTGACGACCAATTACGGGTCTTTACCATGTTTATGGGGAAAAGGAGGGCAGCTTAATATATGATAATTGGAAGTTTCCAAATACAACGAGACGGCAATAACAAAGCTAAAAAACTGGGATGCAGGAGAAGCTTATTACTTATTATTCTCAGAATTGGTGCAAAGAGACCATAAAAACTTGATTTTTTGTGACCCTGAAAATTCAAAGCAGTGTGTATGTAGTTTGTATACATGCATTTGCGTTACGATGCCGAAAAATAATGATGGCGATAATAATAATATTGACTTAATGCCCACCTTTTTAAAAGAAGCTTTTCAACATTGTTTTCCCCCTGTGACTTGCTCATATGTGTATGTACATGCACATTGTACATCTATGCGTGTCTGTTCTGTGGGTTGAGCTCCATCAGTTCTTGTTGTTGTTTTCAACGACGTGCGCTCCTCGTCCCCCAGTCCCCTTTTCATCTTGTTCTTGTGCCGAACTTTTCAAAGGAAATCCAAAAGCTGCATATTTCACGTGTACTCTATACACACCCCTTTCTTTTTACTTTTACTCGGTCTATTCATACATTATACATGTGTTGTGCAATAGAATCGAATAGAATGCAATGCAATGTGCATACAGTAGGGAGCATACTGCTCTGGTTCCACGACTGACAGCAGGGACGTTTACCGATGATGAAAGGGCTCACATTTGGTGTGTGTAGTGTGTACGCACGTACAACGTGCATACATGTTCTATTGTATTGAGCTGTACTGTTTTGGATTGTATTGGAATCGGTAATTTGGGCACAGGTTGAACGCTAGCTCATATTATGATTATTATTATGAAATCAAGTACGAGAACCAGGACGAGCCGACGTGCCTCTTGGTTTTTGCTCCTTCTCTGCATATGTGTATGTGTATAAGTGTAATGTATGTGTGTGTGTAAACATGTTATTACTAACAAAGTTCAAATTGTAAAATATCAGCCCTTTCTCTTTCTCCCTCTTTTCACTCCTTCCACTTCCGTACACTTTACACTTTACATTGAGAGACAACGTGTACAATGTACAGTCAAAGGCAACACAATACACAAAACAGGACTCGTTCTCTTCCACCTTAATTTTAACGAGGAAAAAAATCATCCTTCAACTGTCTGCTTGCAACTGCGATTCTGATTATGATTAGACTTCATCTGATATGCATCCCTGCAATTGCAATTGTGCAGCTCTCCATATTTTCCAGCAATGCTATGGCAAAGCATACATACTTATAAAGGCAAACATGCATGAAAACCGTCTAAAAGTAGGGCTCTGAATTTCAACAGCAACGGAGTGCACTTCCCTGTGAAAATGCAAATTCACATTTAGTCAGCAGAACAGAGGGTGAACAGCTGATGAGCTCCAGAGTATTTCTCTACATATATGTATAATGTATAAATAACTAGAAATCAGTGGGCAGATGTACAGGTCATTATACATAATACAATAGAAATGTATAGGTAGTATTGTATAAATATTATTTCAAATTTTCCAGTACATACACACCACATCACATCATGATTTAAATCGTGAGTTATGAAGGCGGTCAGTACATGATTATTTCTATACCCTACTTTAATTTTTACGAGCATGTACTATGTATGTATGTATGCATGATGTAGATTGGTTTTTTGATTTTTAAACGAATGTGACAACACTTTAATGAACTTTTCAAAATCAAAACAAGATCATAACGAAAAACGAATCCATGGCGATGGATTCGTTGGGAAATATGTAGGAGAATAGAGAGAAAGAGAGGCGAACCATAACTCAAAAAGGAACAGTGATGTACATAATATGTAGATTTGTGCATGTATAAAAAATGAGCCCCATACGGCTTTGCCGTCCCATTAAATATGCAGATTATTATGTACAATTCATGAGAGGATGGGGGGATACTACGCGATATGGGAAATTGTTGCGAGAGCAAAACAAAAAGCAGGCAAGTATAATCTACATACAACAACAACAATAATAATAATCGCAATACTAATAGGAGTTGACGTGCCGGAGGAAAAAGCAGGACAAGAATATGTTCCAAATCTCGAGTCGAACTCAAATTCAAACGAATGCCTAGTTATGTCTGTCGCAATTTTCGTGTACAGTACAGTGTTTTGTATTCTGCCTCCAACTGTGGGCATCATTATTATTAGGTTGCTATTGTGTATTATTATACGTACTGTATAAAATCCAAGTATACATATTATAATACATGTACTTACTATGTACATCAGTCTAAAGATCATTTCCATTACTCTCCCAATTCACTCGTGCATTCGCTTTCTGGAGTTGGAGTTGAATTTGGACCTGGGCTGCAAGAGCAGTTCTCATGCATACAAACTTGACACAGACAAGAGCGTATATTAGGGTCATGACGAAGAACAAGAACACGAACTCGGTACTTCTATGTGTATATTATCCATACGTTCAAAATGTACGTATGCATGCAGCAAAAGAGTTTAGCACTCGGGAAAGAAGGCATCACGTCTCATTACTATTATTATTATTATTACCGATATCACTATCGCTATTATTATATAAGTACGTGCTCCGAGTTGCATATTCTTCTTCGTCGTAGTATGTAAATTGTAAATTCTCACATTTCTTTGTATTACATTGCATTACATTTTAGTTACATTGTATCTGGGATCGACATTCGACATTCAAAATCGTCGACATTGCTGGCCACGCTCCGTCTCACCGTGAGAATATTATTCAAATACACTTATTCATTCACTGGGCATGTGTTTCGTCCCATACATTACATTACGTTATGTACATTGCCATCAACATTACACATGTGTAATGTGAATATCTATGTTTTTGTATATGTATACTTCTTCTAAATTATTATTCTTATTAGTTTCTTGACTCGGCTCAAAAGGACTACATTTAATGTGACGAACAGTCATGGTTGCCGACAGTCGAAAGGCAAAGCCAGCGTCAAATACCAAATACCGAATAGGAAAAAGCCACGTTTGGTATCTGTCAAACTGCGAACGTGAATAAGAAAGTAGAATTGTGAAATGCTCATATGTATCCCTATTTTATTCATTCTCTCTTCCAATATTTACTGCCAGTCAACAACCATCCATTTATTGTACATACACGAATGGAAAATGTACATATCTTATTCTTCTAAAAATTTCTATAGATATAGGATGGTATGGGTTAGAGGTGAGTTCGGGACGGAATAATTCCGTCCCGTCCCGTTCCGTCCCGAGTTCGGGACGGGATCGGGACTCCCG